>CM041782.1:83749278-83949619 GCA_023374045.1 Limonium bicolor
CTGATGGACTGAGTTCCATAATTTGGAGATGTATTGAGTTACGATTATGACTAGAAGGACTAAAAGATATAAAATGATACATGAATAATTATTTGATTGTTTGAAGTTGACGTGGGAGGTAGAACTTGATCGTGGCTAGTTCAAGGAAAACTGAACACAAATTTGGGTGAAAGGATAGTTCAACACTGATACTGATCACATCAGGGTCGGATGATTCCTGAAACTCCCTACAAGTGGTCACAATTAACCACGTTAAGAGTAGGTGCAGTAGCATAAAGTGGAATTGGAGTTGACATGTGTTTTTGATATTACTCGCTCATGAACTCGAGGACATGAAAACCTTTGTCTCCGGACCGGTTACATGAGAAGTATACAACAAGGAATATACAAAGAGTATTTTGATTACGAAAACATGCAAAGACATGTTGTGTGACAAGTGTGGTAAATATACATATATACATATGGCAGACCTTGTGAGTCAGAATGCCTATACAGATAATGAGTGATCTATATGATCTTTTGGTATGAAGTTACCTGTGTATTCTAAGTGATATAGATACATAGGAACTTTGGGGACAAAGTTCTTTTAAGGGGGGTAGATTGAAATATCCCAAACCTTAATATATTAATGAACTATCTAATTAGGATATACTAAGGCTAGAACGTGCCTTAGAAACATTAGAAGAAGTGTTAAACAACAATTTACACCAAAACATGCTTTAGGAACAATTAGAGAAAAAGGTGTTTTAAAGAGTATAAATAAATTAGGGAACTACCAATAAGTTCCCAAGAGATTTCAAATGTGAAATACCTCTAAGATTAGTAATAAACATTAAGCATAATTAGCGTTTAAACTGAAAACGCACCTTAGAGCACAAAAATGTGCTTTAAAAAAATGTGCTTTAAAGGAGAATGTGCCTTAAGCATTTATACATGGAACTAAAAGGCTAATGAGCCTAAATACCATTAAGAAGTAAGGTAACAACAATAAAATGGTCATAGGAGCCATAGCGTATACACACAAATTAAGTATACAAGTCCACACAAAAAATCGGTACTAAACTGACGAAAGTTAAGGAGAAACCACCAAACGACTTGGTTTAAATTGGAATTAGCAACATGCCATTTCATGAACAAAGTTTCTAAAGGTTGTGAATGTACTAAGAACACATTTAAACTAGACAAAACAAATTGCAAAATCAATGTGAACCGGGAAGCACATAAAATATGTTTTAAGGCATTTTTGGCCTTGTAACATACCTATCATATGGTATAAGTCATTAGGAACGAGTTTAATGTATCAAATATTACATAAAAACATTAGAGAAACAAAAAAATTCAGGTCAAATATGGCACAAGGCTGCCGATTTGGGTGGTGACTCACCTAGGCATTATTTGCCTTTACTTTATACTATTACACCTAATCAAGACTTCCTTGCATTGCATTATTACCTTGTCCCCTTAGTGAATGATTAACCAGACTCTTACCTATCAAATGAGAGCTTCAAAATTCGGAACTCACCCTCTCTTTGAAGGAAGAACACAAAACAAAGCCAAACTTCACGATTTTTAACCTTAAAGAACACCCTTCCTTGTAATGATCATAACTTTCTTGTCCTAGCTCCAAATCACAAACTTGATAGCTCGTTGGAATCCTCTCTTCAAGATCTTCACAACCATAGCTCATGAGCGCCAAGATTCGTAGGAAAAACCATTGAGAAGTGCCTTTGATTCTCATGGTAAAACATTGCCTTCTTGAAAACTTCTTATTCTTTGGTTTTTGTTACAGCCGATTGGCATGGGATACTAACCCATCTTATTCTTCATCTTGTTGTATAATTTTGGAGCCAATTTCTCTAGCAAATTGCTGTCAAAATTTCTAAGGAAATCAAGCTTAAATATTAAGCTAATGGTTAATATACAAGGTAAATCCTACAACTACCTATTTCAAGGTTCTAATTGTTGATCTATATATGATCTAACATGTTATTTATTTTTTTTAGGATTACCGAAATTATTGATGTGTTAGATTCAATTTTTAACACATTAAAAGTTAATGTTTTGTAAATCTAAAATTAGATCTATAATCCTTATGATATAAGCTTTAATATAAGCTATCATAATATATAAGAAAAGTTCATATACTATTATTTAAGGGGTGGCCAAAAATTAAGAGGGATTATTTGAGTTAGGAAAATTATATAACTAAGTTAAATTAAAGGAATTAGTATAATTAAGTGTAATATGTAAAGTTTGTGAAGTTTTGGTCACATAAAATTAAGGCCAAATATATATATGAGTTAATATGTATTTTTGAGAGTTTAAGTGATGAGACAATAATTGTAGAATTAAGTTTACAATTTATAAAGAGTTATAAGGAATTTATAAGGTTTTTGGTATATTTAAAGTTAATAAAAGATAGTATATATTACCTAAACATTAGATAATTAAATCTGGTGATTTAGAGATGTTTAAATGATTTTTGGTGTTCAAAAATCTGTAGGAAATTAGTTTACGAAAATTAGAAATTAGTTGGAGTTAATTTGGTTAATAAATGAGTTAGAATAAAAGAAAAGACCACAAGGGTAAAATGGTAATTTCCCTGGTCAAACTTGGTCAAACGTGGTCAAACTTGGTCAATGGAAGTTTGTGAAATGTTTAGAGAAGCTAAGATAAATTAGTAGCAAAAGATTAGTTATTAAAAGGATAAAGGAATAAAAAGTTAGTTAAATTAACTTTAGGGGTGTTTTGTAAAATAATGGAAAGTTAGGGGGTTTGGCCATAAAAGACTGGTCAAACTTGGGTATATTTTGGTAATTGACCAAAAGTATTAAAGAAATTAATTAAGTAAGACTTTGGAAGAAATTAAAAATAAAAATAACAAGTTTAGAACTTATTAAGAGTGAAATGGAGATTAAGAGAAAACTAAGGGTAAGAAATATAAATAACACATTTTTATGTGTATAAGAAGGTTAAGGAAATTAAATAAAGAATTTAGAAACAAGTTGTAAAAGAAACAGAGTTAAGACGGGTGTAAACGAGACCCGTATATAAATTAAGGTATACGAGGGGTATAGCCGTAATTTTATAAGTATAGGAGGAATTATTACTTAAGCTATTTTTAATAAAAATACAATTTATATTGGAAAAAGAAATAAATACGTATGATACGGAGTATCATACGGACGTATACGAAAATTTTAGTATACATGAATAGTACTCGTATATGTGAATAGTATACGTATACATGAATAGTAAATACGTATACATGAATAGTAAATACGTATACATGAACAGTAAATACGTATACATGAATAGTAAATACGTATACAGGTATAGTGAATACGTGTATGTGAATAGTGAAATACGGTGAATAGTAAAATACGAGACCGTATAAATGAATAGTGAAATACGGTGAATATTAAAATACAAGACCGTATAAATGAATAGTGAAATACGGATGAATAGTAAAAATACGAAAATCTAATACAGGTCCGTATGAGTCTAAAGTTGCTAATTGTGCAACTAATACTGCTAACGACGTTAGTGTTTAATGAATTGGAATTGAGCTCGAAAACGCTCCTAAATGAACGAACCCGTTTAACGGTATACTATTATACCCGGGTTAACCTAGGAAGAGGTTTAAGTTGAAAAGAGTACCAAATTAGTTCTAAGACACAGGATACTAATACTAGTTCTGGTTACAGATCTAGATAAGTCAGAGGAGTTTGGCAGATTAGGCGAACGTGGGATTAAGAGCTAGCCAGTCTCCGGTGTACGGTATAGGATTCTTGTAGCTTGTTTGCTAACGAGGTCTACCTCCGTTTGTGTGCTATGTGTTATTGTGATATGACTAAACAAGATTAAGCATGAAACCGATACTGTATTGTTATTTTGTGTCCATTGTACACTAACATTACTTGATTCAGAGCTTGTTCATTAACTTTGATTAATAAACAATTGTATAAAGTTATCAGTACCCCTATTGTTAGTTGGTTAATACCGAGAGAGGTTTAATTAACCAATTGTCAAAGAGACTTCAGCTAACTGGAACTTGTGAGGAGAGGAATCCGGGACTGACTCCGGTCATGCATGTTCAGGTTTAGGAGGTCGGCATCTGTATCAGATCTGTCTTCCACCTAGGGTCGACAAACTGACCGGCCATCTCGAGTGAACAGTTCGAGATGGGAGGCAACTCAGGAGGCGCAGGAGGGTCAACTACAATCCCTCATAACTTAAGAATTATTGTTTATTAAACCAATGGAGCTATAACTCATTGGCTAGGTTACCTTGACCGACAAAAATAAACAATTCAGTTAGAGAACACCAGTTCTAATAAGAGAACGGTTGACACTTATGGGTATGGTCAAGCACGATAACTAAATAATTCTCAGGCCTCAGGATTTAGGAATCTAACTACTCATCCTGGACGTTCATTACGACGTTTGATTATTTGAGCTGTGAATGTTTCACATAAATTGTTGTTGTTATCGTATGTAACCCGGCTAGCGTGTGGGCTGCACGTTTTCTATACCAGTTATATGCTGAGCCCCTTGGGGCCTGTGATTAACTTTGCAGGTAGGTACCGGACGAAGACTCAACCTGAGAGTGGGAGCGGGTAGAGTACTTCGGGTTGCTTTTACATTTGTTACACGAGTTGTGCATGTACACTCGTTCAGTATATTGATGAGATGTTACTATGATGTATTCGGATGCGAGATACTCGGTATAAGTTGTGGTTTGTGAATTGTAATGTTTTAGATGCTCGGTAATTATCCGGTTAGTCAGACCGTGACTGTTAAGAGAATAGGCCTAGTTAGTCACGTGGGTGACTAACGGCGCTATCACAACAATTTAGTATAAACTTTTCCGCTGCGTGTTAATGTACGAGATGGTCTTAGGGAGACAATCATTGTATTTGGAGATGGGGTGTTACATATAGTGATCCAAGCACACCGAACAAAACATAGTATGCCCCTGCGGCCCGACGTGAGTCAGTAAATAGCCTTGGGATAAGCTAAAGGAAGGTTGAAACCAAAATGGAAAACAACCATAAACTATAAAGAGAATCGAACCGGTTATGACCTCGACTCCCATACTCACCACGCGTGGCCGGAACTACCGAACTCCTCACTCCCCGGTTGCACTTGTTAGATGTCAACAGTGAACTCAATAAACAAATCACAACAAGTGGTTAGTCTTGTTAGACACACCCCAGGGAAATCAGTCACATCTTGACAACACCGTAATATAAAAACTGTAATCTCGTTACATGACTTAAGTCTACAAGGTTATAAACACACAGAAAAACAACAACACACAAGCCGGTGTAAACCGGTAGGCAACAGACTGCAAGAAAAAACCATACCTTGGTCCTTGCTTCGACTGGTTTCCACCATAGGTCACTCCTATACATGATTAATAACGTCGGTTAATTAACTTACTTAACTTCAAATTTTTACTAAGCATTTTACATGGTTTATGACATGTTTAATGCCCAAGCTTATCCTTGGTTACCTTCATTATACCCTAGGTTAATTACATAGTCATATTCCTTCCGTATTTTTTTTAAGTTTGGGTCAGACCGACCCACCGTCCGACCCAAACCAACTGGGGGTCGGATCCTTCCAGTATTCTCGGATTTGAAAACCCCACTTCGTCCGACCCTTCCGACCCAAGTCCTCTGGGTCAGACCATTCCAGCAATTTTTCCATCTTTACAACTCCCTGACCGACCAGTGTCCGACCCAAGTCCCCTGGGTCGGACCGTTCCAGAACCACTTACTGGTGTCTTACAGAGGCCGTCCGACCCAACCTTGAGTCGTCCCCTGGTCGGTCGACACCAGAACATGCCCAAAATTGTCAACCCTTCTCCAAACTTTTCCTCAAACCTCCTAGTGTGTTCTAACACCATTTGGTACACTTTAACCCATATAACATCCATAAATCTCATCTTATAACTCCTTAAACACTTACTCACTATTCTTACCAAAATTCTAACACTTATATTGTTTCCTCCTTAAGGTTCCTAAGTGGTGCTTCATACCAAGATGACTACTATGCAAAATGTTTCCTCACCACTATAACACCATCTCCCAAGCATCATTTCCTACAAACCAACTCCTTATGTCATTCTTGAAATCTTTTACAAGTTTACACTTTCTCCTGTTTACCAAAGTTTGCATAAGTCTCAACACAAGTCCAAATGACTTTGGTGTATTCCAAAACACTCATTTGCATTATTTGCATAAAATCTCCAAGATAATGCTCAAGTCCTTTTTGCATTCTAGAACACCTCCATATATAGTTCTTCTCAGCAACATACTTGTTCATTTCTAACACTCCCTAGTTCACCAAAACTCAATTAAAACACCTAGGACTTCTTGTACATTACTTAAATTTTGACATGAGTTCTCCTAGAACATTGCTATACCAAAACACATTGTTTTTCACCATTTAGCAATCAAGAACATCTAAATCCACCAAGAGCATTCTCACACACAAAACTTCACCCAATTACACCACATCACAATATAGTGCATAATTTAAATTGGTTGGCACTTAGGCCCTTAAATAGCATGGCTCTTAGGCCCTTAAGATGCATAAACCTTAAACACTGAATTTCCCACAATATATTTGCCTTTGACCTGCAAATACATACAACAACTCAAATGCCCTTTAATAGTCTCCTTGAGAACATTTACTAGGTCATTCACCATTGGCTCCCTAAGTAGTTTTAATAAGCAACATAAGCTCATGTCTCCTAAGACTTTAAACTACATTAAGTTAGCATATTTACCTCTTTTCCTCACAAACTTCTTTCTTGTTTCCTTGATTAAAATCGGAAAGACTTTAGTTGCTTGTCAACTTCTAATCAATACACAAGCAATATAATGAGTATACAAGTTCATGCTTAAGCACACTTATAAACCCTAAGTTTTACATTGTCTTAAAACATTAATATAGTTGCCTTACCTTGGTAATGGAAGGGAGTTTGGATAGGTAGCAAGAGAAGACTCCACCAAGCCCTTTGGAGATTGAAATGAAGCTAGAACAAGCAAGGTAAAGACACCATTAATGGTGTTTTTCGGACACCACTAAAACATGAAGGAAAAGTTATTTTTCTTTGAGTTTCCTTACCTTGAAGCAAAGGAGAACAATAAAATGTAAAAAGATGAGCTCAAGCTCCTCCCATGGAGATTCCTCTTGGCACCGAAATGGAGCTCTTGGAATTTTGGGAAGATAGAATTGAAGAGCTTGGCAAGACAAAGAGAATGGTGGTCTTGGTTTTTGATTTGGCAAAGGGAGCTAGGAATTACAAGAGATTGAAGGTGGTGAATGGTTGTGTGCTGTAGCAACCATGAAAGAGAGAAATAAGGAAGGTAGAAGACGTGGGAAATGAAGAGAAATGAGAGAATGAAGATAAGTTTGATAGTTTAGATATTTAAGTAGTAAAGCAAATAGTACTTTCTACTTTATTACTTTACTTAGCTTATTTTTTTTGTTTAAGTGTGATGAGTCATCAAAAAACCGGCCCCCTTAATGTGTTAAGGGGTATTTGGTCTAGTACCAATTAAATTATTACTTATTTGACTTATGTTATAAACTAGCTTATTTTAGTTACTATTCACCAAAACAAGGCACATATTTGTGAAATTTTTGATTTCCCATTGATTTAGACCTCCTAATGTGATACTAAGTAGTACACATGTTAATTAAAGAGTAATGATGGACATTTAGCCATTCAAAACCCATTTACAAGACAATTTTTCAAAAATGTGCTTTAAGACTCCTTAAAGCACATTTTATGTTTTAACTTGTTTTCAAGCTTGGTTTTCTTTGGTAATTGGTTTAATATGTTCATTAACATATGAATAAGGTCTTGGTAAGCTTATTAGGTCTTAACCAAGATTATCCCAAGCTTAGAGCACATTTTTGCCCATATTGACTTTAAGGTATTTAATTGTGTTTACTATGTTTGAAATTGTTTACTAATGTTTCTAAGACACTTTTTAGTCTTATTATACCCTATTTTAATGTTTAAACAACATACTAAGGTTTGGGGTATTTCACCTAAACCCAGAGTCTGTTCTTCCATATTTACAACCACTTTTAATATTCTGTTATTTTAATTCTCGTTGTATTTATTTTAATTTATGAATCAAAACAAACAACGTTTCCCCCGATTTACAACCTTTGCTAAGATTACACTATTTCTCACATAGTCCCTCGGTTTGATACCTGGTTTCTCACAAACTCTACTACAATAACCGGGATTTTCGCAACATGACGGTCTTTTGATTTGTTATTTTCTAGGATTATTTCTTAGTATTTAATATATCAAAATTTATCGTTTGCAAATTGGCGCCGTTGCCGGGGACTAGATTCCTATCTAGTCCTTAGCTTGGGTTAAAAATTTGTTTTACTGCATTTATTTAATTTTTCCCATTATAATTTCTATCTATTTTTATTTTATTTTATTTTATTTTGTTTCCAGTTTTAAGTTAATTTTTGTTTATTTAGTTGTACTATTTTTATTTTGTTTTACTCTACTTGTAAACTTTTGTGGAGTCTATTTTTCTCTTTTGCAGACAGTTGATGGTGTACACCCGTTCTTGGTCAGACACTCATCTCGATTGGGACAAAATCCTTGACCTAGAAATCGAGTGTACCTCTCAGCTAGCCAGACGCCAACAAAGGTTCCAAAGAGAAATACAGATGGCAACTCCTACGAACGGTGGTCAAGCAATGAGGTAATTTAACATACCAGCGGCCATTCCTAGAAGAAGCCCAGTAGCTCTTCCTACGCTAACACCCGACTTAGTAAAGGAATGGAAGGATCTGAAGCCTTCACATCAGAACAAGGTCATACGGGATATGCCCTCTGGCACATTTGACGGCTCGACCCCAACGACGCCCTAGATCATGTCAACCGATTTCTAATTAAAGTTGATCAAATTGGGTGCTCCGATAGTCTCCTAGAGTATGCTAGAATGAGTTTATTCCCTAGCAGCCTCACTGGTGAAGCGATGAAATGGTTCTACTATCTTCCTTCTGATATTATCACTACTTGGGGGGAGATGACAACCAGGTTATGAAAAGTATTATCCGATTTCTAGAACTATGAATTTGGTTGCTACCTTACTTGCTTTCAAACAGGGAGGTGCTGAGACTATTTGTGAAGCATGGGATCGTTTTAAAGAGATGCTTCGACAGTGTCCTCATCACGGACAGGACCTCACTTGTATTGCTATGACATTCTTTCATGGATTACAGCATATACATAAGGCCGAGGTTAGATCAGCTTTGGGAGGAAACATCCTCAACCGATCTGGCACTGATTTCATGGCGGCCATGGAGACGTATATTGAAGAGGTTCGTCAGTGGGGCACCGAGGGAGGCAGGACTATGACAATGGGTGCTAAAGGTGATAGGAATATGGATCCTTGGATGGAGCAGATAGCAGAGTCTCAGGCTCAGCAGTCGACATTGGTAAGCTCACTGGTAAAAAGGTTTGATGATTTTTTAATTAATGGTCAACCTTCTCAGCAGGTAAAGAGGATAGCTTCCTCATCTTCATCTGATCCTCTTTGTTCTCATTGTGGTGGTGACAACTCATTTGAAATATGCCCTCATCTGGAGGAAATACGGATTGCTAAAGAAGCAAACTTTTTGGGACAAGGGAATTACCAACAACCCTGGAACCGGAATCAACACTAGAATCTCAGGTATGGTAATCTCAACAATGCTTTAAATTCTAACCTTTTACAAAGTAATATGCAGGGTCCCCCAGGCTTCTCTAGGCAACCATACAACCAAGCCCATCCTCAAATGCAGATGGGACAGGGCCAAATTTCCTACCAGCCCCCCGTTAAGTCAGCTTCTGATGGCTACCACCCAGAAGGAGCAACAGACTCTTAACCAATCCTTGATGAATAGTCAAAGAAATTTAGAGCAGCAGATGAACCAGATACTTACCAACCAACAGCAAAGGCAGCCTGGCTCGTTTCTCTCAACCTCAGCAGAATCTGAGGGAGACAACCAAGGTCTTAAAGATCTGCAACTGTGGTGTATCTTCGAAGGTCCAATCTGAGGGTGAGTTCAGTGCAGCTGTGACGTTAAGAAGTGGGAAGCAGTTGGGAAACTATCATCAAAATGAAGTGGCTGTAGATCAAACTGGTGAAAAGATCACCCCTTCTCTTCCAGACATACCATCAGGGCCTACAGTCCCACCTGTGGTAGTTTCTGAGGAGATACAGGCTCCTAATCTTCCACCCTCTTCTCTCTCCCCCTCTACTATTCATGTTGATGTGCCTTCTTCTACTCCTAAGCAAGTAGAACTTCCATTTCCAAATAGATGAAAAAGAAGCATTTAGACGAACAGTTTACTAAATTTTTGAGTATTTTTAAGAAACTTACTCTTGATATTCCTCTTATTGATGCTCTACAGGAGATGCCAAATTATGCAAAATTTCTGAAGGATCTCCTCACTCAAAAAGAAAAAAGGACAAAGAGACTGTCCACCTGACTGAGGAATGCTCTGCGCTTTACTTCGAGCACTTCCTCCTAAGCAGAAAGATCCGGGCAATCCCATTGTTCCTTGCTTTATTGGGGATGTAGACTGCGGCAGTGGTCTGTGTGACCTGGGTGCGAGTATCAACATTATGCCTTATGCCACCTTCTTGAAGGTGAGAGGAGGAGAGCTACACCCGGTCCCTTTCAAGCTCCAGCTGGCCGACAGATCCGAGATTAAACCAATGGGGATTGCGCGAGATCTCGAGTGGGGGTTGACCGCTTCATCTTTCCTGAGACTTTGTGGTTCTCGACATGGATGACGATGTAGAGGTTCCGCTCATTCTGGGCATCCTTTCCTAAGTACTGCCAAGGCTGTCATTGACGTTCATGATGGTAAAATCACCTTGCGGTATGAGGATGAAAAGATTGAATTTGATATGAAGAAGATAATGAAGTCCTTCTCCACCTCAACTCATTCGGTTAGTTCGGTAAGTCTCCTGGATGAGGATGGTGAGGTATGTGAACTTTCTGCTGATAGGAGGTTTATTCTATACCTTCTTCCCTTTTTCTGATTTTGAGCCCTTGGAGCATGTTCTTGTCTCTTCTGTTGAAAATAAGACTTTTGATATGGATGTTAATACAACTTTAGCTCATGTCGAGAGAGGAAAGACAGGTTTTCAAGCCTAACACCCTCCTTTGGAGAAGCTTGATAGAGATATCCAACGACCTATTCCTTCTATAGAGCAGCCTCCAGTACTTGAGCTTAAGGAGCTCCCCTCTAATCTCAATATGTTTTTCTTGCTGATAACAATTCTTTGCCTGTCATTGTCTCTTCTACTTTGACTTCTGGGCAGGAGACTAGGTTGCTAGAGGTGCTCAGGAAGCATAAGAGAGCCATTGGATGGACCTTGGCTGATATCAAAGGGATTGATCCAGTCTTCTGCACTCAACACATCTATATGGAGGAGGACTACAAGCCTGTCAGACAGCCCCAGCGTCGGCTGAACCCTAACATGAAGGAAGTTGTCAAGACAGAGGTGTTGAAGCTTTTAGACACTGGAATCATTTACCCCATATCGGACAGTACATGGGTGAGTCCTATACATGTAGTTCCTAAGAAAGGGGGTTTTGAGGCTGTTCTGAACAACAAAGGTGAGTCTATTCCTCAGAGAAAGATCACTGGATGGCGTATGTGCATAGATTATAGGCGTTTGAATTGTGCTACCAGGAAAGATCATTTCCCTCTTCCTTTTATTGATCAAATGCTTGAGAGGTTGGCTGGGCAGGAATATTATTGCTTTTTAGATGGTTTTTCAGGGTACTTTCAAATTCCTATTGCACCTAGGACCAGGACAAGACTACTTTACTTGTCCATATGGTACCTTTGCATATAAACGGATGCCCTTTGGATTATGCAATGCCCCTGCCACTTTCTAGCGTTGCATGCAGGCTATCTTTGCAGACTTCATTGAGCAGAGTATAGAGGTATTTATGGATGATTTTTCTGTCTATGGTTCTGACTTTGATGTTTGTCTGGCGCTTGACCTTATCCTTGGACGTTGCGAAGAGACCAACCTGGTTCTAAACTAGGGAGAAATGTCAATTCATGGTAAAGGATGGGATTGTGCTTGGCCACAAGGTGTCTGGCAAAGGGATTGAGGTGGATAGAGCTAAAGTAGAAGTTATAGAGAAGCTGCAGCGCCTACTTGTGTAAAGGATATAAGAGCTTTTCTTGGGCATGCTGGTTTCTATCGACGGTTTATTCAAGACTTCTCTAAAATAGCTAAACCGTTGACTGATTTGCTTATGAAAGATGCCCTTTTCATCTCTCTCTGAAAATTGTCTGGATGCTTTCAATTTGATTAAGCAAAAGTTGGTAGTTGCTCCTATTGTTGTTTCTCCTGACTGGTCATTGCCATTTGAGATTATGTGTGATGCTAGTGATTTTGTAGTAGGTGCAGCCCTGTGCCAAAAGAAAAAAGGTGTTGAGAGTTATTGCTTATGTGAGTAAAACTCTTAATGACGCTCAGAGAAACTACACAACCACTGAGAAAGAGCTCCTGGCTGTGGTCTTCTCCTTAGATAGATTCAGATCATATTTATGGGGAAGTAAAGTGATTATTCACACTGACCACTCTGCTCTTAAATATTTGTTTACTAAGAAAGAGGCCAAGCCTCGCTTGCTGCGTTGGATTCTTCTTCTACAAGAATTTGACATTGAAGTGAAAGACAAGAGTGGTAAGCTCAATGGCGGCTGATCATCTCTCTAGGATGGTAACTCCTGATGACGGTATTCCTATAAAAATTCTTTCTGATGAAACCGTCTTCAGTTTGAAAAAGGTGCAAGAGCCATGGTATGCGGATATGGCTAATTTATTGTTTTCTGAATGGTTCCTCATGATGTATACATAGGCTCAGAAAAAGAAATTCTTTTCTGATTCACGCCATTATATCTGGGAAGACTCTCACTTGTTTCGAGTTTGTGTAGATAGCTTAATTTGCAGGTGCCTCCCAGATGATGAAGTACCTATTGTTCTAGAGTTTTGTCACTCCCGAGAAGCTGGCGGTCATCATGGCTCTCATAGGATGACAGCCAAGGTTTTGGAATCCGGATTTTATTGGCCCACACTACATAAGGATTGTCAAGCCTTTGTGGCTAGTTGTGACATTTGTCAACGCATGGGCAATACTTCTAGACGACATGAGATGCCTTAGCAAGGCATTTTGGAGGTCGAACTTTTTTACTGCTCGGGTATAGATTTTATGGGACCCTTTCCTTCTTTACAGGGTTTCCAATACATTCTTGTGGCAGTGGACTACGTGTCCAAGTGGGTTGAAGCAATTCCTTGCCAACATGCTGATTCCAAGATTGTGGTCAAATTCTTAAAGAAGCATATCTTTACCCGCTTTGGAGTCCCTCGAGCTATTATAAGTGATGGAGGCACACACTTCTGCAATCGAAGCATTGATGCACTAATGGCAAAGTATGGGGTACACCACAAAGTCGCCCTTGCTTACCATCCTCAGACAAATGGGCAAACAAAAGTGTCAAATAGGTAATTGAAGTGGATACTCCAAAAGATGGTGAGCACCTCCAGGAAAGATTGGGCTCTGAAGCTAGATGATGCTCTTTGGGCCTATCGCACAGCCTATAAGACATCTATCGGTATGTCACCCTTTCGATTGGTTTATGGGAAGTCTTGCCATCTCCCGGTGGAGCTTGAGCACAAGGCTTAGTGGGCTATCAAGGCCTTAAATTTTGATATGACTGCTGCTGGTGAAAAAGGAAGTTGCAACTCTCTGAGCTAGAAGAGCTGAGGGATCAAGCTTACCACAATGCTAAAATTTATAAGGAACGAACCAAGAGGATCCATGACAAGTTGATCCTCAAGAGAGATTTCAAAGTAGGTGACTTGGTTCTACTCTACAATTCTCGGTTGAAGCTTTTCCCTGGGAAGCTCAAGTCTCATTGGACTGGTCCTTTCCGGATTGTTGGTGTGACCTCATATGGTGCCTTTGAACTACAGAACAAGAAGGGCGACACCTTCAAAGTTAATGGGGCCCGTCTAAAGAGGTATACTTGTCTTGCTGATGTTTCTACTGACTTGTTTAGAGTTTCTTTTGTCCAGGAATAGCACGACGTTTCTACCCCTGTTTCTGAGCCAGCACCACCTAAGAAGAAGTCTCTCCCATGGCGGTCAAAGCATAAATTCCAAAAGTTGTGCAACTTAGCTCTAGGAAGTTGTGGGACCCTTTCCCACCCCTCTTCCTCTTTCTCCTAATCGGACTGATGAGTCTATCTTGAGACTTTAAAACAGAGCAGCTTGGTAGGAGGCAACCCACCACTTCTTTTAAATTTCCAGGAAGCATTCTCTCCTCTCTTTATTTTTGCTTAACTTACATTTAGTTTTGTGTGTTTGCTTTCCCGTTATTAATTTAAGTTTTATGTGTGCTTAAATAATATGTCTAATATTATTAAAAAAAGTCTGTTTTCACTTTCGTAGTTTATTTTGCTCTTTTCTTTTTAGATTGTGGTGTGTTAGCTGGTACTATGCTTCTTGAAGAGCCTTGCTCTTATTTTTCTACTAATGGTTTGTCTGGTTCCACTTGAGTTCTTCTAGCTTTGCAGATTATAATTCTCAGTTTGCTTACTTTATCGCTTAGCTGAACTCAAGTGTGGGGTAGGCCTTGCTTAGAGCTGTCAAAATTTGACCCAACCCGAAAACCCGTCCGTTTTATCCGAACCCGAAACCCAACTGAACCCGAAAATATTTAAATATAATAAACCCGAAACCCGATTGGGTAAAACCCGAAATGACCCGAACCCGAAATGACCCGAAACATTTATAACCCGAAACCGACCCGAACCCGAAATGACCCGAAATAATAGTAACTAAAAATTAGCCAAACTCGAATAATATGAAATAATAGTGACCATAAATTGTCCCAAATGTGAATGACCCAAGTAAATAAGAAAAAAAATTGATTTAAACTTAGTATATCCGAATGAAATTCAGAATAGGCATTGTATTGAAAGTTCTGTAATCTATATGTTGTATATTCTTATAGAAATTAGGTATATATTTATATTATAACTTTTTCAAAAAATATTAACCATGACCCGAAATAACCGAAACCTGATTCTATCTAATACTATTACAATCCGAACCCGAAATGACCCGAACCTGAATGACCCGAACCCGAAATGACCCGAAAGTTTAATGACCCGAACGGATATTGATCCGAAAAGATATGACCCAAAACCCGAACGGATAACCCGTTTGACAGGCCTAGCCTTGCTACACACCCTAAGCGGACTCTGGGGAGTATTCTTACCTTTTCCTCTCTTGAATATTTTATATGCTCCCCTCTGAACTGTTATGTGTAATTTTGTTTCCCCGTTGGATTGGTTGCACAATGTTAATTCTTCCTAAGCAATGAGGACATTTCTTTACTCTAAGTGTGGGGTGGGGTAAGCTCTTTCGCCGCTTACTTTTTGTGTGTCTTTGAGTTCTTTTCTCTTACATTTGTTTAAGTCTTGTTGTGTTGCACAACTTGGAAGGAAGCCATAGAGGAAGTATAATTGGTTAGCTGATCTTGGGGTGCAAAATTTTTAAATTTTTCTGGTTTTAATTGATTAAAATGAAGTCTATGTTCTATGAATGCTGTAATGATTGAGAATATTCACCATCTTAACCCTGTTTTTAGCTTTGAGCCTTGGAATGTCTGGATTGAAATGGTTGGAAAAAAAAGAACAAGGCAAGGTACTCCGCTGATCCTAAGCACGCTTAATTTTAATTCTGATCCAAAGTCGGGCCTCGTCCACTTGGTTATTAAGTCCTTTGGGGTGCCTCATCACCTAGCTACCTAAGGTCCTTGTGATCTGGGATAGTTGACCCAAAGCCGTTACATAGGTGGAGAGAAAAGTCTGTGGTGAAAGAAATTAAAAGCGCTTAAATTACAAAAAAAAAATGTGCAATCGCTGAGCTGAATGAAAATTTATTTCTGTCTATGGATCAAGAGTATGTGGCATTGAAAGGTATGATGGAATAAGATCTTACTTCATGCCCCTTGTCGTTCTAACGGTTTGTGAATGAAAAAGGTGGATTAGCTCATTGCTAAAGGTGAGGTTCTTATGGTTTTGTTTCTCTATTGTTAGCTTTGAATGACTTTTTATTTTGTAAAAAAAAATGAACTGTGCTTAATAAACTGAATTGCCCCCTTGATTTGTAAAGCTAGTAGTGTTCTTCTTCTGTGCTCTTCCTTTTAAGTTGAGTTCCATTAGCTTGGCTTGGACTTTTGTTTGACAGTTTTGCTTGGGGACAAGCAAAAAGCTAAGTGTGGGGTGATTTGATAAGTGTGAAATTGATGTAGTTTTGTAGGTATTAAATTCTTATTTTGTATAACTTTCTGCGCACTTTCTCATACTTATCTTATGTTTTTCATGACTCTTACTTTGGGCAAGAACTGATGCTAATTTATAAGATAAAATCAGGAAATGATGGTGGAAATGCATAGTTCTCCTCATGAGCTTTCCAATGCCACAAACAGGGAACAAATCGCAGCTAAAACGAAGAATCAAGACGCTGTCGAACTTACTCCCGGTTGAAATAAATTTAGTTGTTAAAAAAAATCAAAAGTGTTCAGAAGTGAACGCGTGAGTGTTTTGAAAAAAAAAATCAAACTGTTGCAAAGCGTGAGTGTTTTGAAAAAAAATTAAAAAAATCCCAAAACTGAACACGTGTTTCAAAAAAAAATTCAAAGTCTACTTTTGCAGACTCTGCTTTTCAAAAAGGAAGAAACAAAAATTACTACAGCGAGCAGCGAACAGCTCCAGCACGCGCTGAAACAGCAGAAATTGAGGAAGAAAATTCTGCACCGCCCACCTATTATTTTCCTGATTTGCTGCGCCTAATGTTATCCATCTACCACCGTCCTAAATTTCTGCTCCTGAAATCACGCACCTGCTACACCGCCTCTGCTTACTACCTCATTTTTTCAGTCTATTTAAACCCATCCTCCATCTGCTTAAATCGACACACCAGACCCCCACATGCCTCATCCTTCCCCCACCATCTCTTCTTTTCCTTTCTTATTTTCTCATTTCCAACCCATGTCACACGTACACTTACATCCACTTTCTTTCTCTTATTTCCAAACTCCACCACACTTCCACTTATTTCCCATTTCCACCACAAACTTCCATCTATTCACACATTCTCCACAAATATTATCCAAATATTGTAATTTTTATTCCGGTGTATTAAAAATAACGGAGTAGCTTCAGGAGTCCAACAACAGATGAATTCCTCTACTCCAGTATCTGTCTATTTATTTAATATGTCAGGCTAGAATATTATACTCTGGGGAATGGTTATTATTAGTTTGTTTTAATTATGTAATTTATTTTACGAGTTTAAATTAATTATAATTTGATACAATTATTGTTATTCTCTCGCTTTACAATAAATTACATGAGTTTATTGAATTGCCTTACAAAATCTATTTTGATCAGGTCCGTGATAAATGGATAGGTCATATTAATTGTTATGTCTGTGGAAAAGCTTATTCTGGTTGAATAAGTCTACTATTTCAGATGCAAAATTATATTTTCTTTTACTTAGCCGTTTACATGTGTTTTGCTTGAGTCTATATCAGAGCTTGCATGTTCTGGTAAAGGAGGTTATTAGGATTTATGGTTTAAATCTGAAGACTCTAAAAGAAACTTTGCCAATTTATTCTTAATTAAACCGGTAGATTAGCATAATTAATCAAACGAGTAAAACCTAAACCCAGAGTCCGTTCTTCCATATTTACAACCACTTTTAATATTCTGTTATTTTAATTCTTAGTTGTTATTTTAATTCTCGTTGTCTTTATTTTAATTTACGAATCAAAACAAACAACGTTTCCCCCGATTTACAACCTTTGCTAAGATTAGACTATTTCTCACATAGTCCCGCGGTTCGATACCTGGTTTCTCACAAACTCTACTACAATAACTGGGATTTTTACAACCTGACGGTCTTTTGATTTGTTATTTTCTAGGATTATTTCTTAGTATTTAATATATCAAAATTTATCGTTTGCAATTAGTATGCAACTATTTCAAATAAAGTCTCATGCATCACAATATTTCAACCTTTTATGACAGAATCATTATATCCCACAGACAATACCGATGCATACATCAAAACTTAGTGGTAACTGTTGGGTGAATGAGCTACTTGAAGGACACCCAATCCGATGTGTTAACGCCTTACGAATGAATAGGGATACTTTTTAGCACTCTGCCATGTGCTTGAGTACAAGTGTTACATAGACAGCAAGGCTTACATTAGTATCAAGGAAAGAGTGGCTTTGTTCTAAAGGACGTTAAGTCACCGCTGTGCAAATAGGGACACAATGAAGAGGTTTCAGCATTCTAGTTCGTCCATATCAATACACTCCAGGGATATTCTTGATGTAACACCCCTAAAACCGGCCTAAGAGTTAAGGGTATTACACGCCGCGTATTACTACCAATAACGCAAGGCTCTAAAACACACAAATGCAATAAAGGCCCAAAACAGAGTTTACATAAACATTGTAAACCGAAGTATCCAAATACAGCGGAAGCAAATACAAAATCCCAAATACATGTTCCAAACAGAAATAGAGGTCTAACAGAGTAAGGCCCGAAGGCTACAAGCCTGAGTAAGAATATCAAATAACAAATGAGCTACAACATAACTAAACTCCAGAAACTGAATAAGAGATCCTCGCTGATCAATCTGCAAAAAATGTTAAAAGTAGGGGAATGAGCACACAACTATGCCCAGTAAGCAGCGACCGTCATCAGTAAGGTCGCTCAAAACAATTGAAATCAGAAGAAGGAGAAGATAAACGTTATATCCACAATTCTCAATACTCAGAAGTTTCCAGAACAGAAACAGAGGGGAACTCAAGGGTTCCCAATTCAGAAACAATCAGAACTCTTAAACAGAAAGGGGACAAGACACAATGCACACACTCAGAAGGGTCGAAGACCCATAGACCATACCAGGTCTCTCGGCAACGCAGAAATGACTCGAAAGAGCCAAAGGGTTCGTCAACCCCACAGAACAGAAAGGGAATGACCCACACTCAGAACGACGTCTACATGGTATACCACGGAATAGCTTGACCCAGCCATTCACGGCTCAGAAACAATGTGAAATGTCCCAAAACAAAAGGGTTGCTTAAACAGAAGCAAGATTGCATTTAGATATGCCAAAACACTCATAAATCAGTAGCACATCATAAGGACCCAACGCCGCAGACGGCACTCAAATCGGAGTTCAAACGAAGAAGTTACGCTGAAAACAGAGGGGTGTCCGAACTTGTGTCCGGACGTCGAAGTTCGGACACAAGTCGAGACTCAGAAACCAGAGATTGTCAAATGTCCGAACTTGTGTCCGGACATCAATGTTCGGACACAAGTCGAATTGAAATCAGATAGAGGAATTCAGAATGTCCGAACATCAATGTTCGGACTGATGTTCGGACGGGTTACGGAAAAGAGTTACGCGGAAGGTCCGACCTTGTGTCCGGACAAAGTTCGGACACAGGTCGAACTAAAATCAGAGAACCCAAGGGCGTGTCCGAACATCAAAGTTCGGACTTATGTTCGGACATGCCCCGAACTTTGAAAATCAATAGAGCAAAACGCACTGTCCGAACTTCAAAGCTCGGACGGAAGTTCGGACAGTGCGAAAACTGCATTTTCCAGAAGACGAACAGAGCAGAAACTTGTGCAAAAACATCATCACGAATTGCCAAATTGATACACACACCAAATCACAGAGAAAAACAGAGAACCATGGGGTTTTAACCATTCCAAAACGCAACCAAACAGACATCACAAACAGAATTCACCCAAAACAGAACCGTTGCAATCCCCATGGCTGAACTTCCAAACCGAATCGAGTAACCACCTACCTCGTTTATCAGCAGAAACAACAACGAACTGAGGCAGCAGGCACAATCCACGCAGAGCAACAATCCGGACAGATCAACAGCCACTGATTAACCAAACCAATTGACACAAAAATCAGAAACTGAAATGAAGAACCCTAGATTATCCAAACCCCAAAATCTGCAACACCAACCTGATTTCGGAAGTGAATAAACTCCACAATCTGCAGCAGTTCCACAGCCCGCACAATCACAACTCAACAGCAACGAAGCCTTCTGATTTAATCATGTACCACGGCTCAAAATCAGAAAACAGAGAGAGAAGAACCACCAACGCAGTCCCGAATTCTTGAATACAAACCTGAATCGATCAGAGAAACGCAGCAGCAAAACCCTCCAATCCGATTGTAGCAGCAGCCTTCACGATCCTCAGCAAGAGAGAGAACAGAGAGAGAGAAGAGAAGAATGGAAGTCGATCTGAACGCACGATGGAACTAGTGGAGGAAAACTGATCGTGATGTAAAACATTAGAAGATTATAATTAAATAAGGCTCCCTTTCCTTATTAATTAAAGAAAACAATTACCTTAATTGTTTTAAGCAATGACTTCCTTGCCCTCATCTATCAAAACAATACCGCCGAAGTCCCAACTGACAATCATAATGTAATCCATCTTAGATCATTACATAAACCGGATATAATATAATGTTGCAACTATGCGGGTTATAACATCACCTCCCCCTTAAAAGAATCTCGTCCTCGAGATTAACTCACCTTACTGCTCGAACAGGGAGGGAAACTTGGCACGCAGCTCATCTTCGAGTTCCCAAGTCGCTTCACTCTCTAACTGATCAGACCACTGGACCTTCACCATAGGCAGGGTCTTACTACGAAGCCGACGGACATCCCTGGCTAAAATGCGAGTAGGCACCGCCTCGAAACTGCAGTCCTCTCTCAACTGAAGCTGGCTGTAGTCGATCACGTGAGACGGATCATGCAGGTACTTCCTCAACATCGAGACATGAAAAACACTGTGGACACAGACAAAGCGGGTGGCAACGCTAACCGGTAGGCCACAGGCCAATCCTCTCTAGAATCTCAAAAGGTCCACAACCTTGGGCTAAGCTTCCCACGCTTCCCAAACCGGACTACGCCTCTGACCGGCGACACTCGCAGATAGACATGATCACCAACATCAAACTCAAGCGGCCTGCGCCTCTGATCTGCATAGCACTTCTGCCTACTCTGAGCAACAAGCAGACGCTCCCGAATCGTCCTGATCTTCTCTACTGCACCCTGCACCAGCTCAGGTCCAACCAAGACCCTCTCTTCAGGTCATCCCAACAGATGGGGACCTGCACCTCCTACCGTACAACGCTTCAACGGAGCCATACCAATGCTCGCCTGAAAGCTATTGTAGGCAAACTCAATCAGAGTCACATGCTGCTCCCAGCTACCTCCAAAATCCAGGACACATGCGCGAAGCATGTCCTCCAGAACCTGATTAGTCCTCTCTGTCTGGCCATCCGACTGAGGATGGTATGCTGAACTGAAGGCTAAATTCGTACCCAGGGCCTTATGCAAACTGCGCCAAAATCTCGAAACAAAGCGCGGGTCACGATCAGAAACTATAGTAGTAGGCACACCATGCAACCTCACTATCTCATCCAGATACAGACGAGCTAGACGCTCCAGACTGAAGGTCTTTCACAGGCAGAAAATGAGCAGACTTCGTCAGACGATCAACAATCACCCAAATAGCATCACAACCCGAGGAAGTCTTGGGCAAACCCATGACAAAGTCCATCCCCACACTCTCCCACTTCCACTCAGGAATGGGAAGGGGCTGAAGCAAACCCGCTGGCCTCTGGTGCTCAGCCTTCACCTGCTGACAGGTCTGGCACTTCGAAACAAACTCAGAGATGTCTCGCTTCATCCCAGACCACCAGAACGACTCTCTGAGATCTCGATACATCTTCACCCCTCCTGGGTGAACTGAATATGGCGCTCCGTGAGCCTCCTGAAGGATCTCCCTACGCAGAACTGCATCGTCGGGCACACACACTCGGCCTCTGAAACGCAGACAACCATCACTGGAGACACTGAAGTCTGAGTTCTGCTCTGAAGGCAGCCCCTCTCTGATCCGACTCAAAGCTGAATCCGACTCCTGACCAACTCTGATCCTGTCGACCAACGAAGACTGAACCTGAAGTGCTGCTATCACACTGGCACTGGCTGGTCTGACTACCCAGACGCCCATACGCTGAAGCTCTAAGGCGGACCTCTGAACTCCTGTCAAGGCACAAGCTACACCCGGAGCACCTCTCCGGCTCAAAGCATCTGCAACAACATTCGCTCTACCCGGGTGGTAGAGGATCTCTAAATCTAGTCGTGAAGTAGCTCCAACCACCTCCGCTGTCTCAAGTTCAGCTCCTTCTGAGTGAACAAATACTTGAGACTCTTGTGGTCCGTGTAAACCTTACACGACGCCCCATACAGATAATGTCTCCAAATCTTCAGCGCGAAAACCACAGCTGCCAACTCCAGATCGTGGGTAGGGTAGTTCTTCTCATAAGGCTTAAGCTGTCGGAGCCATAAGCCACTACCTTACCCTGCTGCATCAAAACACATCCTAGTCCCTTATGGGACGCATCACAGAAGACCTCGAATCCTCGGTCCCAGATGGCAAAGTCAGAATCGGTGCGTCGTCAGCCTCTTCTTAATCTCCTGGAAGCTCTGCTCGCAAGCCTCACTCCACTCGAACTTAATCTCCTTCCTCAACAGACGGGTCGGGTCACGGGATACAATCTTAGAAATCCCTCTACAAACTTCCTGTACCCAGCTAACCCAAGGAAGCTACGGATCTCAGCGACATTCGTGGGCCTCGCCCACTCCATCACAGCTCTAATCTTCTCAGGGTCCACTGAGATACCGTCCTTCGAGACCACATGTCCCAAGAACACCACGATCAAGCCAGAAGTCACACTTCTTCACTTAGCATATAGCTCACGATCCTTCAACGTCTGCAGAACAATCCTCAGATGCTCCTCGTGCTCCTCTGCACTCTTGGAATACACCAAGATGTCATCTATGAAGACCACTACAAACTGATCCAGATAGGGTTTGAAAACCCGGTTCATCATATCCATGAAGACTGAGGGAGCATTAGTCAAACCAAACGGCATAACTAGGAACTCGTAATGACCATAACGAGTCCTAAAGGCGGACTTAGGCACATCCTCGGCCTTAATCCTCAACTGATGGTAGCCTGAACGAAGTCTATCTTCGAGAACACTGTGGCGCCCCCAACTGGTCAAACAGATCATCTATGCGCGGAAGGGGATAGCGGTTCTTGATGGTCACCTTGTTCAGCTCTCATAATCGATGCACAATCTGAAGGTCCCATCCTTCTTCTTCACAAATAGCACTGGCGCTCCCCAAGGCGAAACACTAGGGCGAATGAAGCCCTTGTCTAGCAACTCCTGAAGCTGGACCTTCAGCTCCTTCAACTCCGCCGGACTCATACGATAAGGGGCCCTAGAGATGGGCTGAGTCTCTGGCGCTAATCAATCGTGAACTCCACCTCCACTGGTGGTAGTCCGGGCACGTCATCCTGGAAACCTCAGGAACTCTGACGATCGGGATGCCTCCAAGCTGGATCCCTCACGCACCTCTGGTAGCACAAAAGCCCTGGCAGCCCTTCCTCAAAAGCTGGCTGCCTGCATCGCTGACACAACCACAGGCGCACACGGGACTGCATTCCCAGCAAAGACAAAACGGCCCGCCTGGCAATCAAACACTACTTCCTCGCTGCACAGTCTATATGGGCATGGTGCTCTGCTAGCCATCCATGCCCAAAATCACATCAAAACAGGTCATCCGCATCGGGATGAGGTCAGCACAAAAGGTCTTGTCCCGAACTACTATGGGACAAGCCTTACACACAGAATTCAGAATACAAGGGCAACCCCACCAAGGACTACTCACACACAATCTACTCACTAGGCACAGCAGTCAGTCCAAGGTCACCCAACAAATCACAGCAGATAAAGGAGTGCGTAGCTCCAGAGTCAAACAGACAAAATACATCTCGAGAATGGATCTGGAGAATACCTGAGACGACGCGATCTCCAGCTCGATCACGCTCTCCGCCATAGCATACACTCGGGCCTGAGTCTGAGGCTTCTTCTGATCGGACCTCGCCCCTGAATCTGAACCGGTGCCTCTATCTCCTGAGCCTCTACCGGATGCCTGAGGGCACTGAGCGATCCGGTGCTCCATCAACCCGCACTTAAAGCAGGCACCAGTCTTCTTGTAGCACTCCCTACCAGGATGGGAGTGGCCACAAGACCCACACTTCGCCCCAGCTGACGAAGATGAAGAAGCTCCCCGACGATCTCCATAGGACTGCTTCTTCTGAGGAGCAGCCTCCTTCTCTGAGGCTCTTCAGCACGCCTCTTCCCTTGTGTCCTTGCCAGCCTGTCTGCCCCTGATGTCGGCCTCTACCAGCAAGCGACATCTGCCACATCCTGAAGGTCCGGTGACGAAGGGGTGTCACAGCGGACCTGATATCTGGTCTGAGCCCACTCTCAAACTTACGGGCCTTCCTATGCTCATCTGGCTGGAGCATACTTCGAGGGTCACAAACTTCCTCACGTACTCCTCGATGACATCTCTCCCTGGCGCAGCCGGTTGTACTCGTTGATCTTCTGATCCTTGTAAACGTCCGGATAGAACTGCTTGTTGAACTCCAAGCAGAACTGATCCAGGTCCAAGGCTGGGGGTGCCTACCCATCACCATACGCCACCACTCCTTCGCCTCCCCCTTAAAGAGGAACGTGGCGAAGTCCACCTTCTGGTCATCCTCCGACCCCATCACTCTCAGCAGGTCCTCGACCTCAGTAATCCAATGGCTCGCCTCCTGAGGGTCACCACACCGTCAAAGGAAGGCGGCTTTAGCTTCATGAACCTGGAGCGCCCTGACTCGGCCTCCCACAGCATTCGCCCCTGCTGGGCCTGCTCCACCAGCTCCCCCAGCAGCTGCAGCCATCGTCTGCATCAACTGTGCCACAAACTGCTGTACTGCATCCGCAGCATCTCCCTGAGGGGTCACTGGTGCTCTACGAGGAGGCATTCTGAGATACACAAATCCAAAACTTGTCAGAACTGACTCACACTTCAACAATTGCCACAACTGAACCTCACACAAGCAAACACAACCACAGACCCTAAAGAAAGCCAAACCTGGCTCTGATACCACTAAATGTAACACCCCTAAAACCGGCCTAAGAGTTAAGGGTATTACACGCCGCGTATTACTACCAATAACGCAAGGCTTTAAAACACACAAATGCAATAAAGGCCCAAAACAGAGTTTACATAAACATTGTAAACCGAAGTATCCAAATACAGCGGAAGCAAATACAAATTCCCAAATACATGTTCCAAACAGAAACAGAGGTCTAACAGAGAAAGGCCCGAAGGCTACAAGCCTGAGTAAGAATATCAAATAACAAATGAGCTACAACATAACTAAACTCCAGAAACTGAATAAGAGATCCTCGCTGATCAATCTGCAAAAAATGTCAAAAGTAGGGGAATGAGCACACAACTATGCCCAGTAAGCAGCGACCGTCATCAGTAAGGTCGCTCAAAACAATTGAAATCAGAAGAAGGAGAAGATAAACGTTATATCCACAATTCTCAATACTCAGAAGTTTCAGAAACAGAGAGGGAACACAAGGGTTCCCATTCAAAACATCAGAAGTTCTTAAACAGAAGAAGGGACAAACACAATGCACACACTCAGAAGGGTCGAAGACCCATAGACCATACCAGGTCTCTCGGCAACGCAGAAATGACTCGAAAGAGCCAAAGGGTTCGTCAAC
The DNA here is from genome assembly GCA_023374045.1 of Limonium bicolor. Taxonomy (NCBI): domain Eukaryota; kingdom Viridiplantae; phylum Streptophyta; class Magnoliopsida; order Caryophyllales; family Plumbaginaceae; genus Limonium; species Limonium bicolor. The sequence continues at coordinate 83,775,116 of CM041782.1, forward strand.
CCCACAGAACAGAAAGGGAATGACCCACACTCAGAACGACGTCTACATGGTATACCACGGAATAGCTCGACCCAGCCATTCACGGCTCAGAAACAAGTGTAATGTCCCAAAACAAAGATTGCTTAAACAGAAGCAAATTGCATTTAAGTATGCCAAAACACTCATAAACCAGTAGTACAGATCATAAGGAAACCAACGCCACAGACGGCACTCAAATCGGAGTTCAAACGAAGAAGTTATGCTGAAAACAGAGGGGTGTCCGAACTTGTGTCCGGATTTCGAAGTTCGGACACAAGTCGAGACTCAGAAACCAGAGATTGTCAAATGTCCGAACTTGTGTCCGGACATCAATGTTCGGACACAAGTCGAATTGAAATCAGATAGAGGAATTCAGAATGTCCGAACATCAATGCTCGGACTGATGTTCGGACAGGTTACGGAAAAGAGTTACGCGGAAGGTCCGACCTTGTGTCTGGACATCAATGTTCGGACACAGGTCGAACTAAAAACAGAGAAGAAGCCAAGGGCGTGTCCGAACATCAAAGTTCGGACTATGTTCGGACATGCCCCGAACTTTGAAAATAATAGAGCAAAACGCACTGTGAACTTCAAAGCTCGGACGGAAGTTCGGACAGTGCGAAAACTGCATTTTCCAGAAGACGACAGAGCAAACTTGTGCAAAAACATCATCACGAATTGCCAAATTGATACACACACCAAATCACAGAAAAACAGAGAACCATGGGGTTTTAACCATTCCAAAACGCAACCAAACAGACAACACAAACAGAATTCACACCCAAAACAGAACCGTTGCAATCTCCATGGCTGAACTTCCAAACCGAATCGAGTAACCACCTACCTCGTTTATCAGCAGAAACAACAACGAACTGAGGCAGCAGGCACAATCCACACAGAGCAACAATCCGGACAGATCAACAGCCACTGATTAACCAAACCAATTGACACAAAAATAGAAACTGAAATGAAGAACCCTAGATTATCCAAACCCCAAAATCTGCAACACCAACCTGATTTCGGAAGTGAATAAAACTCCACAATCTGCAGCAGTTCCACAGCCCGCACAATCACAATTCAACAGCAACGAAGCCTTCTGATTAAATCATGTACCACGGCTCAAAATCAGAAACAGAGAGAGAAGAAACACCAACGCAGTCCCGAATTCTTGAATACAAACCTGAATCAATCAAAGGAACGCAACAGCAAAACTCGCCAATCCGATTGTAGCAGCAGCCTTCACGATCCTCAGCAAGAGAGAGAACAGAGAGAGAGAGAGAGAAGAATGGAAGAACGCTCGCTCTGAACGCACGATGGAACTAGTGGAGGAAAACTGATCGTGATGTAAAACAATTAGAAGATTAATAATTAAATAAGGCTCCCTTTCCTTATTAATTAAAGAAAACAATTACCTTAATTGTTTTAAGCAATGACTTCCTTGCCCTCATCTATCAAAACAATACCGCCGAAGTCCCAACTGACAATCATAATGCAATCCATCTTAGATCATTACATAAACCGGATATAATATAATGTTGCAACTATGCGGGTTATAACACTTGAGGCATATGGATGACTTGGTACAGACATTGTCAAGCCAAGAGACCCGAAGTTCAATTCCATTCCACCAAACATACTGAACACTCCAAGTATTACCCCATATTCAAGGTGGTTACATTTAACTTGACATCTCACTTAAAGGTTTATAAGAATTATAATGACCATGTTCGATATTTCAGGACTATGTTGGCGCATTGGACGGCTGTCATGTTGAGCTTACAGTTCCGAAGAAGGATAGGGTACGTTTTATCAACAAAAAAAGACATAACTACCACCAATGTACTTGTTGTTTGTGACTTTGACACGTTATTTGTGTTCGAGTGTGCCGGATGGGAAGGATCCGTACTCGACACAAGAGTCTATTTAAATGAAACCAATGATGTTGAGCAGAAATTTCCAAAAGCCTCCACCATGTACTATATTCTGTTTCACAAAGGAAATATAAATCATTCCAAAATTATTCAACTATAAGTTCGTTGGTATAATGAACTACTGGAATGCGTTAGCCAAATATTTTCTCGGAGACAATGGATATCCCGATCGTGAAGGACTTATGACCCCACACACACGGGTAAGGTATCATCCAACATAGTTCAAAGTTGAAAGCCCTACTAGTGCGAAGGAGATGTTTAACAAGACACACTCATCCCTTCGGTCAGCGATAGAAAGGTCATTTGACATCCTAAAAGCTAGGTGGAAAATCCTGAGGAAGGTCCCAAGTTATCCACTGCTAAAGCAAATGAAGATTGTTAATGCATGTTTCACCGTGCATAATTACACTAGACTCAGTGGTTTTGGTGATCCCTGCTTATGGCTGACTTAAGTCCGTATTTCATTCGAGAAGAAGAAGATTAGCAGCAGAATGACCCAACCACAGTTCGATCTTCAAATACCGATGCTTCATTAGCTTCACAGATGGGCGCATAACAAATGCAACAACTTAAGGAACGTCTGACACGTGAGATGGTTGCAATGAGCGGGGTAAACTAGTCGTTCATAGAGAATATGTACTTGTACGCTTATGGTTCAATTTTTGAATAACACTATCAGATGTTGTTAACGTACGTTAAGTACCATTAACCTTAGATAGTGGATTGGGAACAAATTTTTTTGTAAACTCTCAACTTCTGACGTGGCACGGTATTTGACATTTATGCGTTTTTAGTGTTTTGGTGATGTTATCATATGCAATCTCTTTTATGTGTTAGCCATCCTGCAACACAAATAGAGCATAACCTTACTCCATATATTAAAATACCCAAAAAGTCGATCACAAACACCGATTGTTCACATTCAAAGGAAATCAACGTACACTACACGTTGACATTGAAAATAAAAACCAATAAACGGGAAGACTGATCCATAATTTGCCACATCTAACTAGTTATGCTATAACATTCATATTACTCATGTGAAAACTCCCACTCCCACGATGTAGAGACGTCATATTACAACTCACTGAGATCCTGCTTTGGTGGACTTGGAATGTTATCCTTTACATGTTCCAAGTTTCCCCAGAATGGCATTCCCTGGCGCCAACGGTTGTTTGGCAAGGTCATGTGTGGCCAAGGGGAACCACGTGGTTGTTTGGGAGCACGATTCGCATAAGCAACAGGGTCAAAGCCTACATGTTCCCCTTTGGCTTTATGTGAACTATGTTTCGATGATGAAGGTTTCACTGCAGCAGACGAACAAGATGCTCTTGTGCGTTGCTAACAAGGATTTTTATTAGGGAAAATTATATACAAATACAAATAATAGAATCCTACTAACTCTAATACGGGTAGCAAAAATCCCGGTCGGAATAACGTGTAAGTAAATTACAACCCAGAGTATCGAACCCTAGAGACTTGATAGAAAATCAATCCTAATCCTTAGTAATTGCCTAGTTCTAACGAAGGGGGAAAATGAACACTAATTTCAATTAGAATAACTAACTAATAATCTAACTAAATGGGTTGTTTACAATGAATTATCCTAGGTTCGGGATTATAATCAACCTAATTAAGAATATGATCACACAATTTAGTTAACAAGTCTCGAATCAACCAAACATATGGACGCGGTGGATGTTATGCCGGACACGCACGCATGACACATTCAAAGACGTTGAATGCGCCGGACGCCAGTACACCCGATAAGACCAAAATGTCAATATTTTTCCAGTTTCGCATTCAAAATATCAAAGTCACAATTCATTATCGAATCTAGTAAATGTTATGCCAATAAACGAACAAGACGATGGAGATTTCAAGGGTTAATTCCTAATCTTAAGTATCATGTCCTAATTTGTAGTAGATAATGGTAAAGAACATCAAGATTTCTACAACCTATTCTACTCTTGTATGATCAACTTAATTAGAATTTTGAATGAAGTGAATAAGTGGCCAATACTACTCAATTTTGTCTAAAGACCAAAATCTTGATTAATGCTTGAAAATATATTGAATGATCATATTCATTTACAAGGAAAATTCATCCCTAAGCAAGGACAACAAGAGACTCTACTCAACCATCCATACAGGTGTAAGAAGAATACAAAGAGAAAGAAGAAATTAATATAGTGAGAATTCCCTCAAAACCCGATAGAAACCTTCTTTCGTGGATGGATTGGGTGCGTAGAACTCCTGGTAGAAACAACACCAACACTTGGAATGGATGTGGATGATGGAGAGAAAGAAATGTGTGTAGACAATGGCCTCAATTCCTAATTGGATTGGACACAATTCTGCACTAGAAGAGGAGATTTTGATCGTTCCTTCTTGATCTTCTCTTATTTCTTTCTCGGTGTATTTGTGGAGTATGAATGGACTGAATCTAATGTTGAGGTGTGTTTATTACTGCAGAACTTCAGCCTATTTATAGACTTGAATTTCTATGTGTGCCGAGAGTCATACTAGATTAGGAGTCCCGGCATTGCTTGATTTTTAATGTTCAATTAAACTGCCAAATCAGCGAAACGATACTTGTGCCAGACATGGATGTCCGGCACCATACCCGGCATCGGTTAGTTTGTTAACGGTAATTAACTACTAACTTTTAGTGGACCGAGACAACTTTCCAGCTTGTGCCGGACACTAGACATCCGGGAGCACATCCGGCAAGACCTCTGCACTGCTCATACCCATGTCGTGAATTGGACATCCGGCATCATGCCCGGTAAAACTTCATCCTTTGATTAGAGATTTATCCCTAACACGAAAACATAGCAAACATAAGCCTGAACTTATAAAATGAACTTTTGTATGTTAGATAATATAAATACTAGCTATTTTATCCTTATTTCAACTAATATTCCTATAATTCTAGCTGCTAAAATATGATAACTCTGAGGCTTATCATGCGTGGCCTTAAACGGTCGGATTGGTTACTCAATCTTTGAGGTGGGCTAGTGAATGGCTCATTTTCACTGTCGTCATCAGTGCTCGACGGTGTGTCTAAGTCAATAACAGGGACATGAGCCTTTTTTATAGACGATGCAACACTGTTGCTTGGACTAACCCGTCTGTCTAGTCTAGGGCCATGGATGTGGTGGTTCAAGCTGCAACAACTTGATGAGGTCAAAACTTATATGGTGCAAATGGTGTTATAAATATGGAGTTGTTAATTTGAAAGAAAATGAAACAGATGCATTGACTGGATACTTACTAACTGCATTGAAGTGTCTCGTGTACTGGGAATAAGTGTCCACTGTAAATGGACCAATCAACCTTGGCTATTGGATTTGCCACAAATAAAGTGACGAGATTTCCCTGTTCCAACTACATACTCCTATCTCTTTGGTATTCGTATTGTTTGTATCTACCTGCTAGTTCCTGTACAATAACCAATAAAATATTCCAATGTCAAATTTTTTTTTTTTGTATCTTCACTCCTTCATACAAAGATGTACCTGTGCTCCTCGTGAATGGGTGACACAACGTTTACTTGCATTGGTTGAAATAATGTGGTTAATTGGATTCAGCAACAGGGTTGATATTTTTTTTATGTGGTAATATGGTTAGTACTGGTCAAACGGTCGTCCTTCAATATGTAACCATCTTAACCCGATTGATTTAGAATTAATCCACATAAATACTAACAGTTGTAGGTTGTTTACATGGATGTTTTTTTGTTTGTAGTTAATTACCAGTAGTAAGCGACCAGACATAAATAAAAGACATTAAATGGTTGTAGATAATACATTACAGGAAACGGTTGTAGATACTGCATTACAGGAAACCAACATTACTGTAGATAAAACAACACCGTGGAAAACAAAATAATATTTAAGTTGACACAACCATAGTGCTAAACTGCTAATATAAGAATAACTAACGGTGATAACTGAAAGTAGACTTCATCTCACGTGAAGTACCAAAATAAACCTTCATGGTGCTGACAAAAAATCTGCATCATCTTCTACCTCAGCAGGCCACCCTTACTTTCCATAGAAATGCATGTTAACATAATAGTCGGAATCATCAGAGTCAAAGAACATATAACCATCATCATTCAGAGAACCAGAAGACGTGGAGCATAACTTTGCTTTCTTCTCTGTGTGGGCTGCCACTTCATTGGATTCTGGAGATGAAGGTAGGGCGATGATGGCATCTGAATGCACCCTTTTCTTAGCATGCTGCACCATTGACTCCGCAGATGGTCTGTTTTTCACAACATTCAGTGTATCATTTGGTTTAGCAAACTCAGAGTTGCTTTCGTCCGAGCATAAGTCAATGAAAGCAACGTTTAAAGAAGAGCAAACATGCCAGTTTCAAACCGTCAGCTGAAGCAAGACAATGTTTTAAGTATGGCCAGCGCCTAAGAATCAACTATCCATATCCAAGTAAGTCTCTTACCAACATTGATCGTATACTGTGACAAAGTGGTAAGGCTAGAAGATCGAGTAAGAATTGAAGGAGACAATAAGAATGGCCGATTTTAGAGCAACTGCCGAAAGCATGAGGTTGAAGTCTATAACTTGGAGAACGGCACAAAGGAGGCAAGTTTTTGATAGAAGAGAGGTATAATAACCAATATACAATGTCTTTCAGCAAAAGAGCATAGGTCTCAAGATGTGTGTTCACAGGTTTAGTACCTTGCTAGGTCAATTTTTCGATTTCTTCAAATTATTGTATCTAGGTTTTCTCGGACTAAATGTCCTCTTGGCTGGAGGAATCCCTAGGTGTGTAAACCAGTTTTCTGGTTATCTGCTACTTCTGTAGCCCACCGATCAAAAAAAAAAGTCAATGAAAGGATACACTCTTCCATTCTGGAAACTTATCGTCTGAGCATAAGTCAAAGTGACGTATATAGATGTCTATTTCATCATCTGGCTGAAGCATTAGTTATTCAATGTTGACTCCATCCCTTCTTTTGCATTCTTGATGATGAAGCCAAACAAAAGAACGAGTAGATGACAAAATGTAGTTTGCGGTCCAATTTGACAAACACCAGATCCATATGATATTCGTTTGGAGTGTATACCATTCAGATGTTTCCTTATTTGATCAAAGTTTAGAGTCATTATAACAGACAATTCTGATGCAAATGTATGTGGCCATTACGATTGAATCCTGCCAACATTAAGGAATATATACGCAACGGAAAGGTCAGAGATTGGAACAAATACACATGGGATTACATGAACAATGTATGTAGTTAATACAATAGTGTGATCCGATATATCTTTCACAGAAGTGACTTCACATCTTCGGACCACAAATAACAAAAAAATAGAGAGGTTACACATAAATGTCATTCTGCTACCTAGTCGCAAATACATTACACATACTACCTTCCCAAATGAAAATCCAGAAGTGGGTCAAGACACTAACAACGGATAACCGTAATCACCACTTCAAACTACCACCTTACTTTCCAACACAAAATACATAAACACAGAAAAAATCCAGACTACACCATCAGAAGGGCAACGATCAGTATGATCAAGGTTAGCACAGGAACAATCAAATACGCCAATCTTCAATTCATTTGCTCCATGTTGATCATCAGGCGAGCACAAAAGTCATGGACATCATGTAGTTTTGAAGATTGGTTGGTGATGTCGTGCCTAGTCTATGACATGTTCATCAGTCAGCTATTGTGTAAAGGCTACCAAAATCGACCGCAGCTAACAAATATTTTTGTAGGGAAAAACTATGTACAAAATGAATAAAAGAATAAAAGAATACAAGAATCCTACAACTCTACCAAGTGTTAAAGTTTTAATTCCTAATTAAGCACACAATTTAGATAATTATTTTAGCTAAATAATTAGTCTTTGTTATAGCCGTTGCACAACGTTCAGATATTTTTAGTTCCTACGATTTAGGAGAGTTTTTATATATTGATTTGTTATATTAGAATTAATTTCTCAGATTTAGTTAAGAGTGTATGCCTATATAATAGGCTGATTACTATTGCAATAAACGCATCAAACATCAGATTTTCCTCTGTTATCTTCTCTGTTTCTATTTACTCTATTTTCAATTCCAACAAAGTGGTATCAGAGCCTCCAGTTAACGGTTCTGGGAGTGAAAAAAAATAGAAAGAGGAAGAAAAGAATTTGAGCGTGTGAAGAGCAAACACACCGAGAGGAAAAAAAATATATAGAGTGTGAAGAGCAAACACACCGTAAGGAGGAAAAAAATATATAGAGATCTTGAGCGTGAGAGAAGATGTCAATCTCATCATCCTCCAATGGAAACCAAACGTCGATGCAACCATCTCTTTCAATATTCACTGGAGAGTCGTATGATTACTGGAGTGTGCAGATGGAGACATTGTTTCGATCCCAAGAGCTATGGGATCTGGTGGAGAAATGATACAATTCCAAAGAGAAAGACATTGTAACTCTTCGCGACAATCAGAAAAAAGATGTGAAAGTGTTCTTCTTCATTCAGCGTGCAATCGACATGTCCCTTTTTTCGAGAATAGTCGGAGCAAAGACATCAAAAGAGGCATGGGATAGGCTGAAAAATGGCTTTCAAGGTTCTGATCGAACAAAGGAGGTTAAACAGTAGCTATACCGCCAACAGTTCGAGAACCTAAAAATGAAGAGTACGGAAACCATTCAAGCCTTCTTCACCCATGTTATCACTATTGTAAGTCAACTTCATACTTACGGTGATAATATCGGTGATGGCGTGGTGGTCCAGAAGGTGTTACGTAGCCTATCACCCCGGTTCAATTATCTTGCAGCAACATTGGAGGAGACCAAAGATCTTGATAAATACACCCTTGATGAGCTGATGGGCGCTTTGCAAGCTCACGAGTCTCGGGTGATGATCCAGGAGGAAGAGCAAATTGCAGAAGAGAAGGCTCTTCAGGTGACAAGTCATGATACAAAGGAGAAAAGAGGAGAATCAACATATCGTGGTCGTGGTGGCCAATCCAATCGCGGTAAAGGCAGAGGTGGTCGAGGTCGCAACCGCAGCTCCGTGCAATGTTATAATTGCAAAAAATATGGGCACGTGAAATCTGAATGCTGGACCAAACCAAAGGATGATCACGCCAATTACGTCGGTGACGAGGATGATATCAAGTTGTTTATGGTTGGGGATCCTTCTACTAAAACTGATGTTTGGTACCTCGACAACGCGTGTACCAATCATATGACGGGACAAAAAGAAATGTTTCGGGAGATCGACAAATCTCAAAAATTTCAGGTGAAATTGGGAGATAATAAGTTGATTGATGTAGCCGGGGAAGGTACAACAGTCGTCGGCAAAAGTCAAGGCAAGAATAAGGTGATAAAAAATGTATATTATTCTCCTAGCCTTGCTCACAATCTCCTCAGTGTTGGACAGTTGATGGAAGCTGGATACTCCTTGACGTTTGAAAACGGGGAATGTATCATCAGAAATAAACCTGGAGGTAAGTTGTCACTCAGGTAAAAATACAGCGCAATCGTATGTTTCCTATCATTTTTTATAATCATCCGGAGAAGGCTTTGGTGGCAGAAAAACCAAACGACTCATATATATGGCATTTGAGATTTGGTCACTTACATCAGAAAGGGCTGAAATTGTTGCATGACAAAGGTATGGTTCATGGGCTGCCTACTGTAAATTTTATTGATCCATGTGAAGGGTGTATAAATGGAAAGCAATCAAGGAAGCCATTTCCTAAAGATAGAGCGTGGAGAGCAACAAGCAAACTGGAGCTTGTTCACGCTGATTTGTGTGGACCAATGCTGACATCGTCACTTGGAGGAAGTAAGTATTTCCTGCTGTTTATTGATGATTACAGCCGCATGACATGGGTTTATTTCTTGCTGGAAAAATCAGAAGCTTTTGCAAAGTTTAAGATATTTAAAGCCAAGGTTGAGCGGGAGACGGAGAGAAATATTAAAGCCTTAAGAACAGATCGAGGTGGGGAGTTTACATCAAAGGAGTTTCATAATTTCTGCCAAAAAGAAGGGATTAAGCGAGAGCTGACAGCACCATATTCACCGGAGCAAAATGGTGTTGTTGAGCGGAAAAATCGCACTGTGGTAGAGCTTGCACGCAGCATGCTTCAACATAAGAATCTGCCACATATTTTATGGGCTGAGGTAGTAGCTACAGCAGTGTATGTGCTGAATCTCTCCCCAACCAAGGCTATTATCAATCAGACTTCATATCAAGCATTGACCGGGAGAAAACCTTGGGTAGATCATCTCCGTGTGTTTGGTTGTATGGCATATGCACTTGTCCATGCTCATGATCGTAAGAAACTGGGTAGTAAGTCAATTAAATTTATTTTTATTGGCTACTGTTCGGATTCTAAAGCATATAAACTTATTGTACCTGAGACAAACAAAATTCTGGTGTGAAAAGATGTGGTTTTTGATGAACATAGTGCATGGTCTTGGGAAGATAAGCAACCTTCTACTGTTCGTGAATGCGAGAATGAAATTTTAGATTCAAATGATCATGCGGATGATTTTGCTGCAGCACCTGCTGCAACACTTAATATTTCCTCACCTACGGCGTCACCAGCATCGGCATCTAGCAGCTTATCAACTCCTAAAGTTCCACACTTATCAGATGATGATGATGTTATGCCTAGATACAAAGCACTGGCTGATATTTATGAATCTTGTCAGTTAGCACTATTTGCAGGCGATTCTATAACATTTCAACAAGCTGAGCATGAAGAGAAATGGCAGAAGGCCATGGAAGAAGAGCTGGCGTCAATTGAGAAAAATCATACATGGAGTTTAGCGGACTTACCATCAGGTAAGAAAGCTATTGGCCTGAAATGGATCTTCAAAACAAAGCAAGCAGCTGATGGGAGCATTCAAAAATATAAGGCCCGACTGGTAACGAAAGGGTATGCTCAAATTCCCGGAATTGACTTTGAAGAAACGTTCTCACCGGTAGCCCGATTTGAGACCGTGAGAATCGTTCTAGCAGCAGCAGCAAAGATGAAGAGTCTGGTGTATCAACTTGATGTAAAATCTGCATTTCTCAATGGTGAGTTGAAGGAAGAAGTGTTTGTCGAACAACCGGAAGGGTTCGTCGTTACTGGACAAGAAAACAAGGTGTTTAAATTGCACAAAGCTCTTTATGGTCTCCGCCAAGCACCTCGAGCATGGTATAGTAAGATTGATGGGTATTTTCTCACCAAAGGATTTCTACGAAGTCCAAATGCTTCTACTTTGTACGTAAAGCAAACAGGGAAGGACATCTTAATTGTTTGTCTTTACGTAGATGACATTTTATATTTCAGCTCATCATATAAAATGGCGGACATGTTTAAACATGAGATGCAGCGTGAATTTGAGATGACTGATTTGGGTCTTCTTAAATATTTTTTAGGTTTGGAAGTGAAACAAGAAGGTGGTGGTATATTTGTCTCTCAGAAAAAATATGCAGATGATTTGTTGTTGAAATATGGGTTGAAAAATTGCAAACCAGCTGCTACTCCAATGAATACTAATGAGCAGCTAAAGCAAGATGATGGTTCCGGTGCTGCTGATGCGAAAGAATTCCGAAGCTTGGTAGGTAGCTTGATCTATCTTACTCATACCAGACCCGATATATCATACTCTGTTGGTGTTGTTGCTCGATATATGTCTAATCCTACGAGACATCATATGGGTACAGCAAAACGCATTCTTAAATATGTTGCTGGAACGCGAGATTATGGGTTGTGGTATAGCTTTGTTAAAAAATTTCAACTCATGGGATTTAGTGATATTGATTGGGCAAATTGTTTGGATGACCGAAGAAGCTCATGTTTTTAATCTTGGTTCTGCTGTTGTTTCATGGAGTTCAAAGAAGCAAGGTTCAGTGGCCTTATCTTCAACAGAGGCTGAGTATTCTTCGGTTTTGCAGCGGCGTGTCAAGTTGTTTGGCTGAGAAGAATTTTGAAGGACTTGGGGTGCAAACAGTTGAGTCCTACAGTTATCTGGTGTGACAACAAATCAACCATTGTGTTGACTAAAAATCCGGTTCATCATGGAAGGACAAAACATGTCGACTTGAAGTTACATTTTATTCGAGAACTTGTGTCTCGAAAGAAAACTGTCATGCAGTTCTGTTCAACAAAGATGCAGGTTGCTGATATATTAACCAAGGCTTTGCCGAAGGAGAAGTTCACTTTTCTCAGAGATTGTTTAGGTGTGTGCAAGTTTGAATTAAGGGAGGATGTTAAAGTTTTAATTCCTAACTAAGCACACAATTTAGATAATTATTTTAGCTAAATAATTAGTCTTTGTTATGGCCGTTGCATAACGTTCAGATTTGTTTTTAGTTCCTACGATTTAGGAGAGTTTTTATATATTGATTTGTTATATTAGAATTAATTTCTCTGATTTAGTTAAGAGTGTATGCCTATATAATAGGCTGATTACTATTGCAATAAACGCATCAAACATCAGATTTTCCTCTACTATCTTCTCTGTTTCTATTTACTCTATTTTCAATTCCAACATTAAGGGTAGTAAAAATCTCGGTCGGAATAAAGTGTATGTAAATTACAACCAAGAGTATCGAACCCAAGAGACTTAATAGAAAATCAGTTCTAGTCCTAGTAATTGCCTATTCTAACAAGGGGGAAGTGAATAATAATTTCAACTTAAAATAACTAACTAATAATCTAACTAAATAAGGTATTTACAATAAACTATCCTTGGTTCAAGATAATAATCAATCTAAGAACAAGTATGATCACAAAGTCAAATTGGTAGATTTCGAATTAACCAACTTGTGAACACACCGGATGTCATGCCGGACATATAAGATGCATGACACATTCAAGAACTTTGAACGAGCCGGACACCAGACACCCGACAGTCCACCCGACAGGATCAAAATGTCAAGATTGTTTTCTAGTTTTGAATTTGAAACAAAACACTCACAATCCATTATTTAGTCCAGCATCTTATGCCAGTAAACGAATAAGAAAGTGGAGAATAAATAGGTTAATTTCAAATCTTAATTATCATCTCCTATTTTATTGCAGACAAAGGCAAAAATCTCTTAGATTTTCTCAACCCATTATGCCTTTGTTTTGATTGACAAAAGAAGAATGTTGAAGTTAAGAGAATAAGTAGCGAACTTATTCCACTTTGCACAAAGATCAAAAATCTAAGTTTAAAACTTGTAACTTTATTAAATGATCATAATTGTTTTATAAGAAGATCATCTCTAACCAAGGATGACTAAGAATCCTACTCAACCAGCCATACAATTACAAGAAGAGATATAAGGAGAAACAGAGAATCAAACTGGGTAAGAATTCCCTTGAACCCGATAGAAATATTCTCTTCATAGGTTGGAAGTGCAAAAATCCTTGGCAACAATGGAACCAAATTTGTGGAGTATGGAGGCATGAATATGGAATGAAGATGTGTTAAAGTGTGCAGATGAAATACCCTGTAATTAAAAACAGTGATTAATTAGGCTAATTATAATTTTAAAGGCTTAATTATATCTAAACAAACATGAGGGAACAAATCCCGAAGAAAACGGACCTTTAAGATGGGTTAAAAGCATAAACGAACCTTAAAGCGTGTTTTTCAAGGAAACCAAGAAAACACGACTTTAAGCGAGTCAAATAGACTCGTAACGATTTTGGTCAACCAAATAGTCATTAATAAACAGTAATAAAGGTTGGGAACCAATAAAATTAATTAAACGAGAAAATTCCAGAAAACGGGTTCCGGTTAGTAAAAACTGTAACAACCGGGAAGTTATGGGGTGAGAATGCAAATAGGCAAAGTTAATGTGTCCACTTGTGCAAATAAAAATCAAAATAAGCTGTGTGTGTATAGGGGAGCCGGCCAGCCCTCTCTCTCACCCTCTTTATTTCTTTCTTATGTGCTAAAAGACAAGCAAAATAAGTAAAAAGCAAAAAAAGTGACTCTCTCCTCACTCCCCCTCACTCACTCACGGTTTCTCCTCCCTCTCTATTTCTCTTCTTCCTCCTTGGGCAACATCAATTGGGATTTGAAGAACCCACACAAAAACCTCACCTTCTCTCCTCTTGTTAACCACTTAATCCTTCTCCAAAAATTACAAAACTTGTACCATTGGAATCCTCTCATCAAGGAGAACAACTTCCTCCTTTCAAAAATCGAAAACACCCATTTTCATCTTCATGGGTGGGCTGAATTTGGAGCTTGAGTACCACCATTAGAAGCACCTTCACCTCCTTGTCATTTTGAGGTAAAAACATTCTCGAAAACTCATCTTTTTCTAGCCCTTGTTGGCAAAACGAAAATTCAAAGTAAGCCTTGTTTTGTTCCTTGTATTCCAGCCGATTTTGGCTTCTTCCTTGGGCTAGGAATCTTGCTTTCTTGCTAGTCAAGAAACTCATTCATTGGTTGGAAGGTAATGCTTTTTTCTAAACCCTAAAACATCTAAATTCTAGGGCTAGTTAAGGTTAATGTGCTAAACTAGTATTGGTATGTATGGGTTGCTGTAGCATCGCCCATATCTTGTACAAAAACCGAGAACAAGAAGAAAGAAAGAGGAAAAGAAGAGAAGGAAAGGAAAGAAAGAGAAACTAGCAAGACAAGGTAAAATACTCTTACCTTGAGTTAGTTTGTGTATTGTATTGTAACAGTTTTTGTGGTAAAAATGAGTAAGGTATATGGTATTGAGCAATAAGTATGTTGTAGTATAATGAGGAAAGGTAATGTAACAGTTTTGAAGTTTTTAAATGATGTTTAAAAGCTTGGGAAAACATTGGGTAGTGAATGTGTATGTGCAGGAATGTATTGTGTTGTAGTGAAGTAAAATGTGAATATTAATGTCCCTGAATAAACAGGTTTTGTGAGTGGTAAAATGATGAACAAACATTGTGTGGGCAAAGTGAAAATTATAGGGGAGACTATGGCAAAATTTGTCTAGGAATTTGAGGACTTAAGTGTTTAAGAGGAGGAAATAACCTAGGTAGAAACTAGGTGTATTTGGAGAGTGTAAAGGGAGTAGTTTAGTATCTTGAAACAGATTTGAGAAGGACTTAGGTAATGAGAGGAACTAGGATGTAAAGTAATGCATTTTGAATGCTAGGTGTGACATTAGTTGATGGAGTATTGGAGGATAGAAGTTTGGGTGAAAACTCTGTAGCATAATAGGGGAAACAAAATCTGTAGCATTAGTGTAAGGAAAACTAGTATAAGTGTTGGGAAGAAGTGAGGAAAATTGTGTAGGTAGATGTAGGAATTGAGTAGTGGGTTTGGTGGATGAACTAAGGTGATTTAGAGGGTTTAATGAGTGTTAAACATGTGGGGAATGTATTGGTAAAGGTTAGGGAAGCAATGAGAAAGTAAAACACCAAAAACAGATTTTAAAATTGAAGTACTGGGCCGGACTGACCTTGGGACCGAACTTGCACCTGAATTACAAAGACGGAAACCTACTGGAATGGACCGACCTTGGGACAGGACTTGCAAGGTCGGTCGGACTAGAAATTTTCCCGTATGAAACCTACTAGAATGGACCGACCTTGGGACCGGACATGCAAGGTCGGTCGGTCTGAAATTTTCATGTAATGTAACTCACTGGAATGGACTGACCTTGGGACCGGACTTACAAGGTCGGTCGGGTCTTAAATTTTCAAAACCATAACTTTCTGACTTGGACCGACCTTGGGGACCGGACTTGCAAGATCGGTCGGGTCTGAATTTTTTAGCGATGAAACTTACTGACTTCGACCGACCTTGGGTCCGACCCTGGGTAAGGTCGGTCGAGTCAAAACAAAAAAAATAATAAAATAATAATATTTTTATTATATGATTATAGTAATCATATGTATATATATATATGCTTATACACATGTATGCACATATATGAACTACACCATTAATGAAGTAGTAAAGGTAAGAAAGTGAGTACATGAGTAAGAAAACAGGTTTAAGAAGTAATAAGGAAAAGAATGGTTCTTCAACAATCAAGCATGAGTGTAAAGTAGTAAGTATATATTGGGAGTATTAGTGAAGGAGTAAGTGGATCAATAATAGATCATTGATCATACAACTTCATGTATGTATAGGAATCAAATAGTTGAACACCGAAGGACCCGGTAGTACGAGTACGACGGTGAACGGTATGATTTCTTCATGCCCTGTATCCTAACTTGGTTACCCCGATTTGTGTGCTTATGTGATCACCCAATAAGATAAATGCACGAATCGGACTTTTATTGCACTTAATCGTGTTTGAACTATATTGTTCTTGTTGTATCCTCTTGAACATTTAGTTTGTATAATTCATGAAATATATGAATGGGAATGAAGAGTATGTGTAAATGTTGTGTACTTGAGTAGTGTATTGATGCATGGTACGGAAGTAATGACTTCTACTAATTCCTAACCATCTGACTCCTAACTTGAGTAATGAGTAAAATGGAATGAGTAGAAGTCCGATATAGTTTCGGCCACACGTGAGGATAAGGAAACACAAGAGGTTGGATCCGAATCCTGGCTGTAATATTTTCCATGGACCAAATCACCTTGAATGGGTAGCATCCTGGATTAGTGGGCCACCCTAAAGCCCGGTGGTGGGATGTAGTAATCCCTGCCCGGAGGTCATACCGACTTGACTTGAGTAAAGTAAGTAAGAAGTAAAGTATTGTATGAGTATTGGTCTTAACTAATGTAAGTCATTGACCTTGAGTAAAAGAGTATTGTCCCCCCGATTAACCCGGGTAGATAAAGAATGCTAACAAGCCTTGTGTATGTATTGGAGAAGCGTATCTCCGTAACGGTAAGTATGAACGGTTGACTTGTAGTGTCTTCCTTGCATGTATTGAATGTGTGTATGTCGTGAAGAGCATGTATTGAATTGTGTAAGAGCATGTATGCATGTATTGTATTGTATAAAAGCATGTATGTATGTATGTATGTATGTATGTATGAAATGAACCGCATGTATTCGACCAAATAGTTGGCGTACCCTCGCTAGTACGCGGGGTATGCGGTTATCATATGCGGCGTAAGCTGAGCCCCTTCGGGCACCATTTTTATTTTACAGGTACCCGCGAGGCGTGATGGTCGAGTAAGGACCGGAATGAAATCTTTTTGGGATAGTTAGTAGATTGGAATGGTGTACCGAGTTGTACACGGCTAAGGCCTTTGAGTAGCCGGTGTACCATGTGGTACACTTTTTTGGATAATGAATTATGATTGGATAGAAAGGAGTAGATGTACAAACTCTTAATTTTTGGGAATAGTCTTGGAATGTAATTCATATATTTTGGATACTCGGTAATCAAAATGTAAGTAAGTATTTGGCATTGTAAGGTAAGTAGTATGTATTCGGTATATTCTAATCGTCAGACCGTTACTGTAAGTAGTAGTAGCCTTATTAGTCTTGGATGGCTAACGACGTTGTATCACCCGCCAGGAGTAGGTAAGTATTCCGCTACGAGTAAGGTAATTATGGGAATGATTAAAGGATAATGGAGGGATTAGTGGTTGGGGTGTTACAAAAAGTGGTATCAGAGCGACGCTCTGATGATTAGAATACCGAGTGTAGTGATTACCGAGTTAGGTTATAAACCGTTTTACAACGGAGAACTAGAAACCTAACTAGCAATAACCGTTAATGTTAACGGATACCCTTGACGTCTGCAAAGACGATACCATTGTTTAAATCAAGACCATGTGGTCATAGTGTCACAGTATCTAATGTAATCCACACTTGTTTAGATGTCAGGACGAGGTCCTGGCCGACCCAGAGGAGGGGCCAATGATGGACCGGGCGCGCAGACGATAGCTGAGATCGTCGCCGCCATAGTAGCACAGATGCTACCGCAAGTAATCACCGTTGTACACCAATCACAGCAAAACCAACAGCAGCAGCCCGACCCACCTCAACCCCATGAAACCAATTGGGTAAAGGCAGTCGCCGACCTTCGACCTCCATGCTTTAGAGGCAAGAGCGACCCCGCCAAGCTCGAGGCCTATCTCTCCGAGATGGAGACGGCATTCGAGACACTTGAGGCTCCCGCTGGAGTTCGAGTGAGGATAGCTGCGTATTACCTCAAGGACGCAGCTATGGACTGGTGGAAGCTCGTCAAGGCCGAGCACGTAGCCGACCCCACATGCGGTTGGGAAGCATTCACCTCTCTCCTCCGATCAAAGTACTATCCCGAGCATGTCAAGACCAAGAAAAGGCTTGAGCTCGATGCCCTGAAGATGACGGAGAAGATGACTGTTGATGAGTATTACCGCACCTTCACCTCTCTTCTCAAACTTCTACCCGACCTTGGGTATACCGGCCAAGTCTTGGTCGACCGCTTCTATGGCGGATTGAGCCATCGACTCCGGTATGGCATGGGATTCGCACGGTTTACCTCCCTTCAGGTAAACAACGTTGAACCCTTAAAGCCATGAGCAATGTGAATTACTATTCCCGTATGTAAATGTGTAACCTAATGCCCGAGTAATTCAGGAGTGTTACCACACCGCATCTCGAGTTGAGATCACCTGCCAGCTAAGAGATGAGGAGCAAGTGCTGAAGCGCAAGGTGAGCAGCAAGGGTAACACCTCCGACGACCAAAACCAAACCAAACCATGGAAGAAGAAGAAAGGGAAGTACTCCCACCAGAAGAACACCTCTAGAGACGGCAGTGCCCATGCTGAGAAGGGCAAGGCAGCTGATCCGTTACAGCTTGCCTACACTGCACCAGTGGCAACGAAGCCACTGAGGTCTCAGCCCTACAAGGGTAAGAACCCGAAATCGAATTAGTACACTTGTGAATTATTATGTATATGGAGTATTGTAAGTATACCGAACCTCGCTAACTTGGAAGCTATAGGTTCTGGATTTGGCCATGGCAAGAGCCAAAATGATGGTCGCAGCTATGTGTGCCGAAACTGCAACATGGATCATCCCGGCACCGATTTCCAAGGAAGGGAGATCCGCTGCTACAATTGCCAAAAGCCAGGGCACCGTGCTAATGCATGCCCAAAAAACTCGAAGCCCAAGGGCAACTATCAGGGCTACAAGCAGCGTGAAGGCAAGGAGGTTACATCTGGCGATGCTCATGCCTAGCATGCCTCACAGGGACAGGGGTCCCGAGGTCCGCAGAAGGGCGCACCGCAGAGGCAGCCGGCCTTGCACATCATTGACCGTGATGGGACCGGGACTAAGTCCGGCCTAGGTATTAACCGTAACCCTTAATCCTTGAAGAGCATGTCTAAGTATTGAAATATCTGTATGAGTGGATGCATGAATGCGTAAGTACCCGAAGTATGAATTTAAGCATGAGTAGGTAAAATTGAAGTATGTATTAAGCATGAAATGAATTAGTGAGCCTAGAACTCACACTAGATGAAATTTACCACCTTAGGGAAATTCCTTATCTGTTACCCAATACCTTCAAACTCACCTCATGAAGAGACCGACATTGCCACTCACCACTTCAACAACGAGCAGTGTCAGGTCATCCGCCCAGGTATGATCTTATTAAAAGGATACTTGACACCTGAAGCACAAGTTTCAATCATCCGACGATGCAATGAACTAGGAATGGGTCCAGGAGGATTTTATACACCCGAATTCCCCGGTGGAGCTACAATGAAGCTGAAGATGATGTGCTTGGGAAAGGATTGGAACCCTTATACCAAGACATACCAAACGATGCGAGCAGGAGACGGAGCCACACCTCCACCAATACCCACTGAATATCGAACGCTTGTCACACAAGCTGTAGAAATCGCACAACAATGTGAAGATGAACCAATCCCTGCACTTAAAGCAGACTTATGTATCGTCAACTTCTATGAGAAAGAAGGACGACTTGGCTTACACCAAGATAAGGACGAGACGACGGAATCTCTTGAACAAGGAGTGCCCGTAGTGTCTTGGTCCATTGGTGATGACGTCGTATTCTTGTATAGCGAGCAGAAGCGTGTGGACCTCACAGAGAAATTGGTATTAAGATCAGAAGATGTTCTAATCATGGGTGGAAAATCAAGGTTGCTGTATCACGGGATCCAGAAGATCAAGTTGAATACGGCACCACCGGCAATAATCAATGCCACACACATGAAACCAGGACGCCTGAACCTTACCTTTAGAAAGTATTAATCTTGTAGCAGCATGTAACCCAGTAGTAACGTGTATTAGAGACACAGAATGTATGATGGTTGGTTTATTCAATAAAAGCAGTGTTGGTTATTAAATTCCACTTGCGTTCCACCATCGTTACTTATAATCTTATGAATCAATAGGTTGTGGACTCGGTACCGAAGGTAACCTGAGTATCCTCACCGAAGCACAAGCCAGCAAAAGCGGCACCATTCTAACGGGAACATTCCCAGTAAACGGCATCGAAGCCTCAGTACTATTCAACTCCGACGCCTCTCACACCTTTGTATCGCCATCATTCGTGAAGAGGTTGGGGCTAGACGCAGATGAGCTACAAAACTTCTTGGTTACTCTCCCGTCGAAGGAGCGAGTAAGATGTACCAAGTACTACCACACCGTCACAATTCGAATCAAAGGCGAAGCGTTTCCCATCTCCTTCATTGAATTCAACGGGTTGGGATTCGACTTAATAATCGGAATGAGCTGGTTGGAGTGGCATAAGGGACGAATCCTCTACGCCGAGCATCGATTGCTGCTCAAGAGTCAGTTTGGGGTTACTGTTTCATACCGCCAGAGGTCGAGAGAGCCCTCAACCATAGTCATCTCTGCTATGGCAATGTATCGGGAGCTCAGAAAAGGACACGATGTGTATTTATGCCATGTGCAAGATCTGGAGAGAGATCCAGAATTCAGTAATGATGTAGCATTTGTATCAGAATTTCCCGATGTATTCCCGAAGGAGCTACCTGGTATGCCACCACCGAGAGCAGTAGAGTTTGAAATCGACCTTGTACCTGGTACTGATCCCATTGCTAGGGCACCGTACCGTATGGCACCTGCGGAAATGACAGAGCTTAAAGAGCAACTATGTGATTTACTCGACAAAGGGTTTATACGCCCGAGCGTATCACCCTGGGGAGCACCAGTCCTCTTCGTGAAGAAGAAGGATGGTAGTCTCCGCCTCTGCATCAACTACCGTGAATTGAATGCGGTCACCGTAAAGAACAAGTATCCATTGGCACGAATCGACGACCTCTTCGATCAACTGAAGGGAGCTTCGGTTTTTCTAAGATTGATCTCCGATCCGGATATCACTAGATTGCTATCAAAGAGCAAGACATTGAGAAAACAGCATTCCGAACAAGATATGGCCACTACGAATTCACGCTGATGCCATTCGGTTTGTCTAACGCACCAGCCAAATTCATGGACTTAATGAATCGGTTATTCAGTGATCAGCTGGACACTTCAGTAGTAGTATTCATCGACAACATTCTTGTGTATTCGAAATCAGCAGAAGAGCATGAAAATCATTTGAGAAGAGTACTTGAGACACTGCGCGAGAACCAGCTGTATGTGAAGTTCTCCAAATGCGAGTTTTGGCTAGATCAGGTATCTTTCCTCGGTCATGTCATCTCGAGCGCGGGTATTTCAGTAGATCCATCCAAAATCGAAGCTGTACGATCATGGCCTAGACCTAAGACTATTACCGACATCCAGAGCTTTCTTGGTTTAGCCGGTTATTACCGGAGATTTGTAAAGGACTTCTCAAAAGTCGCTAAGCCCATGATGTCATTGATGAAGAAAGATGCACCGTTTGTATGGACAGACGAGTGCGAGGTATCCTTCTAGAGCCTAAAAGACTCATTGACCTCAGCGCCAATTCTCACTCTTCCAGAGGGCACAGAGGGATTTGAGGTGTATTGTGATGCATCGGGCAAGGGAATGGGATGCGTACTCATGCAGCATGGCAAGGTAGTGGCCTATGCCTCTCGCCAGCTAAAAAAGCATGAGGAGAATTACCCTACACACGATCTATAGTTAGGAGCCATTGTCTTCGCCTTGAAGATATGGCGACACTATCTCTATGGGGTAAGCATCACCATCTCCTCTGACCACAAAAGCTTACAGTATGTATTCACACAGAAGGAATTGAATCTACGACAGAGGAGGTGGATGGAGTTCCTCTTAGATTACAACATCAACCTCCAGTATAACAGATGGTACCTTTGAGAGCCAAAAGTACGACTTCAAATTGCATGAAGATGGCCTGATCCGAGTGAATGGCAGGTTATGCGTCCCCCGAAGCAATGCTGAGCTAAGGGATCGTATTCTATGAGAGTCACACTGTTCGACATTGCATGTCCATCTGGGAGCCTCCAAAATGTACAAAGACATGAAGAGGTACTTCTGGTGGTCTGGAATGAAATCCGACGTGACTGGGTATGTTCTGAGGTGTCTCACTTGCCGGAAAGTGAAGTTCGAGCACCGAAGACCGGGAGGAATGGTACAATCCATGCCAATTCCAGAGTGGAAATTTCATGATATCTCCATGGATTTTGTTGTTGGACTCTCACCTGCTAGGGGAGGACTCAACATGATATGGGTAGTAGTCGATCGTCTCACCAAGGTTGCCCGATTCATACCGATGAAGGACACCTGGAAGGTGGCAAAGCTCGTAGAGCTATTCGATAAGGAGATCATCCGACACCACGGAGTCCCGAAAACTATAGTATCTGACCGTGACACCAGATTTCTTTCGAGATACTAGAGAGCAACACGGGAAGCGCTTGGTACTGAGTTGAAGCTTAGCACCGCCTTCCATCCACAGACCGACGGTCAGACAGAAAGGACCATCCAAACACTTGAGGACATGCTTAGAGCATGTGCCTTGGACTTTCAAGGGAGCTGGATTGACAAGCTTCATCTTATCAAGTTTTCGTATAACAATAGCTATCATGCTTCGATTAAGATGTCGCCCTTCCAAGCCTTGTATGGTAGACCTTGCCGTACCCTGTTGTGTTGGAATGAGTCAAGCAAAGTGTTAAGTAAAATAATAGTTAAACTATCTTGCTACTTATGAGCAGTGAACCCAATCATTGTAGTACAACAAGGTCGTATCCACAGAGACTTCGCAACTATCTAATTAATTATCAAGTTAGTAAATGTACAAGAAGATAAAAGTGCATAAAATGTAAATTGGGGGTTTAGCCAGTGGCAATCTTGGTGTTGGGAAAATAAAAATAATTAAAAGCTTAAATAAAACTGTAGTGTATTGAATGGATGGAAAGTGTGCTAAGGAAGGTGGAATCGCCCAAGTATATTTTAGACATTAATTATAATCCTAATTTGCTTTATTTGTCTGTTTAAGAATTTATCTTGTGGCCTTCCTAAATCATAGATAAGGACAACTCTTAATTAATTCAATAGACTTTTTACAATCAGAAAAAGTCTAAAATCATTAATTAGCATTAAGCAAGAATTCTTTTAATAACAGCGATGGATTTTATCTGCTAATCAAGGAGATAATATCTAACGTTTGTCTCTCTTTGTGGTCTATTCTCAGATTTACAAAATCATTGAAATAAGAGAAACCGTAAATGCGTAAAAATGATCAGTTCTTAAGCATTTAATAATTTAGAGTGACAAAACCAATATGTATAAGCAAACTCGGTATTATAAATAAGTCTGAATTATTTGGGGTTAAACACCCATCCTAAGCACAAATATAAGTTTACTCGGACATTAACAGGAATGAAAATAAAATAAAGATAGAAGTAGCCATTATTTTGGAGACTGCTAGAGGAGACGGGAGTGCGGCTTGCTCTTGCTCCAGTTGCTTCTCTTCTCTTCTTCTTATCCTGCTTCTGCTGAGTGGTGGAATGAAGAATAAAAATAAAATGGAGAAGTGGGGGATAAGAGGATGGAATGGATCGTAGGTGTGGTTTGTGTTGTGGTCGATTGTCTGTTTTCTTCAATCTCCCGTGTATGATGAACTTTGGATTTTTGGAAGGGATGATTGAAGAAGATTGAAGGAGCGTGAGTTTTATATAAGAAAGGAGGAGGAAGAAGACAGACTGGAACACGCGTGAGGATTTTAAGGAGTGCGCCGGCGCCTGATATTGCTGATGGGGTAGATAGATATGTTTACAGGCGCCGCAAGAAAAACGGGGAAGACGGTCGGCGTGTCAATTATTTTGGATCTGGGTTGCACCTCTATTTGTTGTCCGGTCTTTTTTCATCGGACATGTTTGTCTCTTGTCCGGCCATTTTTGAGCGGACATGTTGTGTCTTCTGTTTGCTGTCCGGCCAAATATCCACGGACATCCCACGGACAACTCTGTCCCTTGTCCGACCATTTTTACACGGACATACTTCTGTCCTTGCTTATTTCCCCGGACATGTAATGCATGTCCTTGTTTCTGTCCTGCCTTTTTTCCACGGACGTGTGCTTCATTTTGACGCGTCCGAACCACTGTCCGGACCAGTGTGGTTCGGACGCTTCGATTTTATGTGGAGAACGCGTCCTTGTTTTGTGTCCGTGCTTTTTTACCCGGACGTGCCACGGACGTCCCATTTGCAGTGTCCGAACCAGTGTCCAGACCGACCTGGTTCGGACGAAAATTCGTTTGCTTCCAAAATGTTCGTTTCAGCTCCGATTTAAGATCCGTTTGCGCCTATGCGTTCGTCTCTTAGTTTACTTTGCTCCTAGCTTGGTTTTCTTCATGTTTAACCAATAAATCTGTAAGATAACCAATAGAACATAAACTAGAGGAAAACTAACCAAAGTGGAGAAATGAGCAAGAAAAGTGCTAATATAATATATGAAATACACCCATAAAACATGCTCATTTGGACACTTATCACACCCCCACACTTATCTTTTTGCTTGTCCTCAAGCAAAACCATGTACCCAAGTAAGTAGGGAATGCTCAATACTAACAAATATTATTATGAAGGGTAGGATAAGGAGGTGAACAGTACATGATCTTAAACTTTTTGAGGAGTGTGAATCATCACCTACTGGTGGCATAGGTGTGCTCAGGGTAAAAATAAAATATAGAGTTTCGGGGTATGATCCGGAGTGCTTCAATGCTTCCCAGTTTTGGTGACTTTGAGAACTTTTACCACGGCCAACTTCTCTCAAGAATGGGCATTGAGGAGAAAACAAAAGAAAAAATAGATTTATGCATTTGTTTCACTCTTGCATAAGAGATGAGAAGATAATATGTAGGCATCAAGCTTTTGTATTTAAGAACACTCAACTCTCTTTGTTGGTTACCAATGGTGTCTCGCAAGTCCCTTATTTATTATTATATTTTTTTCAGAGAAGCACCCCTTAGCAATCCCTAAGAGAGAAGACAGAAAGAACCCCTGAGCAATAAAATCCAACCATTGCAGATCATTTGGTCACACCGCATAAAAATGCTCCTCAAAAGTAATTAAAATGAAAAATTTTGTACCATTTATCCCACAATTCATAACAGTATTTATTCATAAAGAGAACAACCCACATAAGCAAGGTCCATAATTTAAATTTTGGACAAACGCAAGATAAGCAGAGAGATTAAACATTTTAGCACAAAATTTCACCGAAAAGGGCACTCCCCCACACTTAAATTGAACAATGTCCTCATTGTTCACCAGAAAAACAAGGGAAAGTTTCAGAAAACCGTTTCGGTAAGTAGATAAAATAGAGAAAAACACAAAGGTCACAAATAAACATTTTAGCACAGGAGTTCTCCACAGTAGAATTTAGCAAAATAAAAGCATAATTAAAGAAACTGGGACTCCCCTGAGATTGTTTTTGCTAGCGTTATTGGAGTTCCCCCACACTTGAGCATCAGCCTCAAGTAGCGTAGCTTGGTTGCGGTGTAGACATGAAGTTGCACCTGCATAAGACACTAGAAGCAACCATACTACAAACGGGGTTAAGAGTTAGCGAAAACAAAATTTAAAGAGAACCTGAAACTTAAAAGAGCATAAAAGCAAAATAAAAGAAAAGTTCATCCGGGTTGCCTCCCGGAAAGCTGCCCTTTTTTAACGTCTTTGGCTAGACGCTACCACCATGAAGTCAGCCGGGATCGAATATGAACGTTGAAGTCGGCTTTAATGGGTGGGTGGGACGGTCATCATGAATTGTTGAAAAACCACCCGGATCAAAAGGAAATGTTATCTCAACACTAAGAATGTAGAAGTGCAAGCTCCACCGATCTTTATTCAGGTGGAAGTGTTAAGATTGTTGATCCTTGGTGCGGGGATCAACTTTTGGTGGAGCCTCCTCTTCGAAATTAAGGATGAAGACATCCTTATCTTCAATGAGCGGTGCAGGGAGAGCTCTGGGGCGGAATTTGTCTTCTATCTCTAGTTCGGGATCAAAGGCGAAGGTGGCCTCCACACTTAGCGGGCGAACTTTATGCCTCCACCTTACATCATTGTTGCTTAGGTGGGGAAGGCCTTGATCCTCCAGACGAAGAACAAAGTTGGATGGCTCCTCCTTCTCCTCAAATTTGAGGATATAGATATCCTCATCATCTTGGTGAGGCTCATTGGACGAGCCTTGATGGAAATTAACTTCAGAGGGAAGTGGCTCCTTGAAATTGATTATAGCACTCTCTTCTGATGGCTCGGAGGGAGGCGGCATCTCCTCCTTCTCAAGGTTAAGGATGTATCCACCCTCATCTTCTGGGTAGAGCACGGAGAAGGAGGGGAAATAGTAGTTAATTTCAGAGGGACGAGACTCCATGAAGTCCAAGGAGAAACTCTCTTCTGAGGAGTTGTCTTCATAATCAAGCTGATGGTTGTATGGTGATGGATTCTCTAATTTGAATAGGGGAGGAGTTGGAGAGTAGCTTAAGTCCTCAGCAGGTTGTTCCTCCTCGTGAACCACTTCATTCAGTTGTTGAACCGGTTGTTCCATGTGTTCTACCTGATCTAGCGTTCTTTGCTGGATCATTTCAGAGGTTCCAAACTTTGAGGTAAAATTTGCCATCATTTCCCTTAAAATGGCGTTTTCTCTCTCTATTGCAACCATAGGACAATGGGAACTTTCATGGTCTCCTCTACACTCTCGGCACACAAAGATGGGGATAGGCTTGAGAGATGACTTGAAATCCTCCAAGAGAGCTCTCAATTCAGCATTTGGGTCTGAACATTGGGGGCTTTCATGGTACTCTCCACACCTTTGACATACACTCCATTGATTGTAGTTCTCTGCGCCATAGGGGTAATCATACCAACCTCCTGCTTGATCGTAGTGACCATCCATCAGAATTAAGTACCTTAAAAACAAAACAAAAATTTAGACACAAAAGGGGCAAATAACGGAAATAAAAGAAAAACTAAACAGATAATAAACCAGATAGTTGGACCGAAGTCCCCAGCAACGGCGCCAAAAACTTGTTGAGTAAAATAGTAGTTAAACTATCTTGCTACTTATGAGCAGTGAACCCAATCATTGTAGTACAACAAGGTCGTATCCACAGAGACTTCGCAACTATCTAATTAATTATCAAGTTAGTAAATGTACAAGAAGATAAAAGTGCATAAAATGTAAATTAGGGGTTTAGCCAGTGGCAATCTTGGTGTTGGGAAAATAAAAATAATTAAAAGCTTAAATAAAATGTATTGTATTGAATGGATGGAAAGTGTGCTAAGGAAGGTGGAATCGCCCAAGTATATTTCAGACATTAATTATAATCCTAATTTGCTCTATTTGTCTGTTTAAGAATTTATCTTGTGGCCTTCCTAAATCATAGATAAGGACAACTCTTAATTAATTCAATAGACTTTTTACAATCAGAAAAAGTCTAAAATCATTAATTAGCATTAAACAAGAATTCTTTTAGGGAAAATTACATCGCCCACCCATGACGTTTGGCGAAATTACACACCCCACCCACGAGGTTTCAAAAATTACTTTGCCCACCCATGTGGTTTCCACAATTTTACATCCAGCAACTTTTCTAATATTTGATCAACTTAAAAGATGGTTAAATGATATCCAAATTTGATGAAACTTTACATGGACGATATTAAAGTGTTATATTTTGGTAAAACGTGAAATCCAGTGTTTTTTAAGCTCATATATGATCCGTGGGACCCGATGAACGTGTCTCATGTTTCATTGGGTCCCACAGGTCATATATGACCATAAAAAACTTTGGATTTGGCATTGAACAAAAATATAACACCTTAGCATCGTCCATGTAAAGTTTCATCAATTTTGAACAACATTTAACCATCTTTTAAGTTGATCAAATATTAGAAAAGTTGCTGAATGTAAAATTATGGAAACCACATGGGTGGGCAAAGTAATTTTTGAAACCTCGTTGGTGGGGTGTGTAATTGCGCCAAACGTCATGGGTGGGCAATGTAATTTTCATATTCTTTTAATAACAGTGATGGATTTTAGCTGCTAATCAAGGAGATAATATCTAACGTTTGTCTCTCTTTGTGGTCTATTCTCATATTTACAAAATCATTGAAATAAGAGAAACCGTAAATGCATAAAAATGATCAGTTCTTAAGCATTTAATAATTTAGAGTGACAAAACCAATATGTATAAGCAAACTCGGTATTATAAATATGTCTGAATTATTTGGGGTTAAACACCCATCCTAAGCACAAATATAAGTTTACTCGGACATTAACAGGAATGAAAATAAAATAAAGATAGAAGTAGCCATTATTTTGGAGACTACTGGAGGAGACGGGAGTGCGGCTTGCTCTTGCTCCAGCTGCTTCTCTTCTCTTCTTCTTATCCTACTTCTGCTGAGTGGTGGAATGAAGAATAAAAATAAAATGGAGAAGTGGGGGATAAGAGGATGGAATGGATCGTAGGTGTGGCTTGTGTTGTGGTCGATTGTCTGTTTTCTTCAATCTCCCGTGTATGATGAACTTTGGATTTTTGGAAGGGATGATTGAAGAAGATTGAAGGAGCGTGGGTTTTATAGAAGAAAGGAGGAGGAAGAAGACAGACTGGAACACGCGTGAGGATTTTAAGGAGTGCGCCGGCGCCTGATATTGCTGATGGGGTAGATAGATATGTTTGCAGGCGCCGCAAGAAAAACGGGGAAGACGGTCGGCGCGTCAATTATTCTGGATCTGGGTTGCACCTCTATTTGTTGTCCGGTCTTTTTTCATCGGACATGTTTGTCTCTTGTCCGGCCATTTTTGAGCGGACATGTTGTGTCTTCTGTTTGCTGTCCGGCCAAATATCCACGGACAGCCCACGGACAACTCTGTCCCTTGTCCGACCATTTTTACACGGACATACTTTTGTCCTTGCTTATTTCCCCGGACATGTAATGCATGTCCTTGTTTCTATCCTGCCTTTTTTCCACGGACGTGTGCTTCATTTTGACGCGTCCGAACCACTGTCCGGACCAATGTGGTTCGGACGCTTCGATTTTATATGGAGAACGCGTCCTTGTTTTGTGTCCGTGCTTTTTTACCCGGACGTGCCACGGACGTCCCATTTGCAGTGTCCGAACCAGTGTCCAGACCGACCTGGTTCGGACGAAAATTCGTTTGCTTCCAAAATGTTCGTTTCAGCTCCGATTTAAGATCCGTTTGCGCCTATGCGTTCGTCTCTTCGTCTACTTTGCTCCTAGCTTGGTTTTCTTCATGTTTAACCAATAAATCTGTAAGATAACCAATAGAACATAAACTAGAGGAAAACTAACCAAAGTGGAGAAATGAGCAAGAAAAGTGCTAATATAATATATGAAATACACCCATAAAACATGCTCATTTGGACACTTATCACGAAGCGGTCATCATAGGACCGGAGTATTTAGAACAAGTACAAGCTGAAGTTCGGCAAATCCGAGCGAACATGAAAGTAGCTCAGGATAGACAGAAATTCTATGCGGATGTGCGACGACGCGACCTTGAGTTCGTCGTGGGCGACCAAGTGTTCTTGCGTGTTTCACCTATGAAGGGCGTTTTTCGATTTGGCCAAAAGGGCAAGCTGAGCCCGAAATTTGTAGGCCCGTACACAATTACTGAGAGGATTGGAGCCGTAGCTTATAGGCTAGCATTGCCTGAAGAATTGGGGCGTGTTCACGATGTCTTTCATGTATCACAACTCAAGAAATACATAGCCGATCCCTCTCATGTAATAGAACCCGAGCAGCTATCCCTAGAGCCGACAATGAGATATGTCGAGACTCCATTACGGATCCTTGATGCAAAGACTAGAGACACTCGCAACAAGTCAGTGCGTATGGTCAAAGTCTTGTGGTCTAACCACGATGTTGAGGAAGCGACATGGGAACTAGAAGACGCCATGAAGGCGAAGTACCCAAATCTATTTGTAGACTAGATGTCTAGTATCTGTATAGTATGGAGGGTACGGGGCGTACCCCTTTTAAGGGGGGTAGAGCCTTTTGCTTTTACATTGCTTCGGGTTAGCATTGCATAGTATGCATGTATGATAATTGTATTTTGTTGGCACATGTAGTGCTAATTGTACTCAGTTGGCACAATGTAGTGCTAGTAGTATCCAGTATGTAGTACAATGAGTATGGTATGTGTATGGTATGTGTGTAATGAGTAACGCATTTGTGTTGTACGGTATATGACACGAATGACAATGTGAAGTGTATTGAGAATGGTATTGTGGAATGCGTGAATTGGATTGTGCATTGTGTATGGTAATTGAATCGAGTATGGTGTATGGTATTTGAATTGGTGTATGCTTGTAGTGTAGGAAATTCGAACACCTTATGAGGTGATAGTAGAGTGCATTGTGGCAATTAGTTGCCAAATGAGTAGAAATAGTAAACCGTAAACCTTGAGCAACTTTGATGGCTTAATTATAATTTTAAAGGCTTAATTATATCTAAACAAACATGAGGGAACAAATCCCGAAGAAAATGGACCTTTAAGATGGGTTAAAAGCATAAACGAACCTTAAAACGCGTTTTTCGAAGAAACCAGGAAAATGCGACTTTAAGCGAGTCAAATAGACTCGCAACGATTTTGGTCAACCAAATAGTCATTAATAAACAGTAATAAAGGTTGGGAACCAATAAAAATAATTAAACGAGAAAATTTCGGAAAACGGGTTCTGGTTAGTAAAAACTGTAACAACCGAGTAGTTGTGGGGTGAGAATGCAAATAGGCAAAGTTAATGTGTCCACTTGTGCAAATAAAAATCAAAATAAGCTATGTGTGTATAGGGGAGCCGGCTAGCCCTCTCTCTCACCCTCTTTATTTCTTTCTTATGTGCTAAAAGACAAGCAAAATAAGTAAAAAGCAAAAAAAGTGACTCTCTCTCCTCACTCCCCCTCACTCACTCACGGTTTCTCCTCCCTCTCTATTTCTCTTCTTCCTCCTTGGGCGGCATCAATGGGGATTTGAATAACCCACACAAAAACCTCACCTTCTCTCCTCTTGTTAACCACTTAATCCTTCTCCAAAAATTACAAAACTTGTACCATTGGAATCCTCTCATCAAGGAGAACACCTTCCTCCTTTCAAAAATCGAAAACACCCATTTTCATATCCATGGGTGTGCTGCATTTGGAGCTTGAGTACAACCATTAGAAGCACCTTCACCTCCTTGTCATTTTGAGGTAAAAACATTCTTGAAAACTCATCTTTTTTGCCCTTGTTGGCAAAACGAAAATTCAAAGTAAGCCTTGTTTTGTTCCTTGTATTCCAGCCAATTTTGGCTTCTTCCTTGGGCTAGGAATCTTGCTTTCTTGCTAGTCAAGAACCTCATTCATTGGTTGGAAGGTAATGCTCTTTTCTAAACCCTAAAACATCTAAATTCTAGGGCTAGTTAAGGTTAATGTGCTAAACTAGTATTGGTATGTATGGGTTGCTGTAGCATCGCCCATTTCTTGTACAAAAACCGTGAACAAGAAGAAACAAAGAGGAAAAGAAGAGAAGGAAAGGAATTAAAGAGAAACTAGCAAGACAAGGTAAAATACTCTTACCTTGAGTTAGTTTGTGTATTGTATTGTAACAATTTTTGTGGTAAAAATGAGTAAGGTATATGGTATTGAGCAATAAGTATGTTGTAGTATAATGAGGAAAGGTAATGTAACAGTTTTGAAGTTTTTAAATGATGTTTAAAAGCTTGGGAAAACATTGGGTAGTGAATGGGTATGTGCAGGAATGTATTGTGTTGTAGTGAAGTAAAATGTGAATATTAATGTCCCTGAATAAACAGGTTTTATGAATGGTAAAATGATGAACAAACATTGTGTGGGCAGAGTGAAAATTATAGGGGAGACTATGGCAAAATTTGTCTAGGAATTTGAGGCTTAAGGTTTAAGATGAGGAAATAACCAGGTAGAAACTAGGTGTATTTGGAGAGTGTAAAGGGAGTAGTTTAGTATCTTGAAACAAATTTGAGAAGGACTTAGGTAATGAGAGGAACTAGGATGTAAAGTAATGCATTTTGAATGCTAGGTGTGACATTAGTTGATGGAGTATTGGAGGATAGAAGTTTGGGTGAAAACTCTGTAGCATAATAGAGGGAACAAAATTTGTAGCATTAGTGTAAGGAAAACTAGTATAAGTGTTGGGAAGAAGTGAGGAAAATTGTGTAGGTGGATGTAGGAATTGAGTAGTGAGTTTGGTGGATGAACTAAGGTGATTTAGAGGGTTTAATGAGTGTTAAACATGTGGGGAATGTATTGGTAAAGGTTAGGGAAGCAATGGGAAAGTAAAACACCAAAAACAGATTTTAAAACTGAAGTATTGGGCCGGACCGACCTTGGGACCGAATTTGCAAGGTCGGTCGAGCCCTGAATTACAAAGACGGAAACCTACTGGAATGGACCGACCTTGGGACCGGACTTGCAAGGTCGGTCGGACCAGAAATTTTCCCGTATGAAACCTACTGGAATGGACCGACCTTGGGACCGGACATGCAAGGTCGGTCGGTCTGAAATTTTCATGTAATGTAACTCACTGGAATGGACCGACCTTGGGACCGGACTTACAAGGTCGGTCGGGTCTTAAATTTTCGAAACCAGAACTTTCTGACTTGGGGACCGGACTTGCAAGGTCTGTCGGGTCTGAATTTTTCAGCGATGAAACTTACTGACTTCGACCGACCTTGGGTCCGACCCTGGGTAAGGTCGGTCGAGTCAAAATAATAATAATAATAATATTTTTATTATATGATAATAGTAATCATATGTGTATATATATATGCCTATACACATGTATGCACATATATGTAGTAGTACACCATTAATGAAGTAGTAAAGGTAAGAAAGTGAGTACATGAGTAAGAAAACAGGTTTAAGAAGTAATAAAGAAAAGAATGGTTCTTCAACAATCAAGCATGAGTGTAAAGAAGTGGTAAGTATATATTGGGAGTATTAGTGAAGGAGTAAGTGGATCAATAATAGATCATTGATCATACAACTTCATGTATGTATAGGAATCAAATAGTTGACCACCAAAGGACCCGGTAGTACGAGTACGACGGTGAACGGTATGATTTCTTCATGCCCTGTATCCTAACTTGGTTACCCCGATTTGTGTGCTTATGTGATCACCCAATAAGATAAATGCACGAATCGGACTTTTATTGCACTTAATCGTGTTTGAACTATATTGTTCTTGTTGTATCCTCTTGAACATTTAGTTTGTATAATTCATGAAATATATGAATGGGAATGAAGAGTATGTGTAAATGTTGTGTACTTGAGTAGTGTATTGATGCATGGTACGGAAGTAATGACTTCTACCAATTCCTAACCATCTGACTCATAACTTGAGTAATGAGTAAAATGGAATGAGTAGAAGTCCGATATAGTTTCAGCCACACGTGAGGATAAGGAAACACAAGAGGTTGGATCCGAATCCTGGCTGTAATCTTTTCCATGGACCAAATCCATTGAATGGGTAGCATCCTGGATTAGTGGGCCACCCTAAAGCCCGGTGGTGGGATGTAGTAATCCCTGCCCGGAGGTCATACATACACAATG
This sequence comes from Limonium bicolor, assembly GCA_023374045.1. Lineage (NCBI taxonomy): Eukaryota > Viridiplantae > Streptophyta > Magnoliopsida > Caryophyllales > Plumbaginaceae > Limonium > Limonium bicolor. The sequence continues at coordinate 83,808,946 of CM041782.1, forward strand.
ACTTGACTTGAGTAAAGTAAGTAAGAAGTAAAGTATTGTATGAGTATTGGTCTTAACTAGTGTAAGTCATTGACCTTGAGTAAAAGAGTATTGTACCCCCGATTAACCCGGGTGGATAAAGAATGCTTACAAGCCTTGTGTATGTATTGGAGAAACGTATCTCCGTAACGGTAAGTATGAACGGTTGACTTGTAGTGTCTTCCTTGCATGTATTGAATGTGTGTATGTCGTGAAGAGCATGTATTGAATTGTGTAAGAGCATGTATGCATGTATTGTATTGTATAAAAGCATGTATGTATGTATGAATGAAATGAACCGCATGTATTCGACCAAATAGTTGGTGTACCCTCGCTAGTACGCGGGGTATGCAGTTATCATATGCAGCGTAAGCTGAGCCCCTTCGGGCACCACTTTTATTTTACAGGTACCCGCGAGGCGTGATGGTCGAGTAAGGACCGGAATGAATTCTTTTTGGGATAGTTAGTAGATTGGAATGATGTACCGAGTTGTACACGGCTAAGGCCTTTTTGAGTAGCCGGTGTACCATGTGGTACACCTTTTTGGATAATGATTGGATAGAAAGGAGTAGATGTACAAACTCTTAATTTTTGGCAATAGTCTTGGAATGTAATTCATATATTTTGGATACTCGGTAATCAAAATGTAAGTAAGTATTTGGCATTGTAAGGTAAGTAGTATGTATTTGGTATATTCTAATCGTCAGACTGTTACTGTAAGTAGTAGTAGCCTTGTTAGTCTTGGATGGCTAACGGCGTTGTATCACCCGCCGGGAGTAGGTAAGTATTCCGCTGCGAGTAATGTAATTATGAGAATGATTAAAGGATAATGGAGGGATTAACGGTTGGGGTGTTACAGCAGATTCTCGGCCTATTTATAAACTTCAAATTCTTCATGTGCTGGGAGTCATGTCGGGTTAGTAGTACACGGCACCACGTGATAAATGTGTAGTTTAACGGTCAATTAAACAGCCAAATCCGCACGAAAAGGTGCTTGTTCCAGACATGGGATGTCCGGCACCACACCCGGCATCGGTGGGTATGTTAATGGTAATTAACTACTAACTTTTGGTGGACCGGGATGACTTTTCAGTATGTACAGGGTACCAGACACCTGACAGCACATCCGACAGTACCCTGATTTGCTCCATACTCGTGCCGTGAATTGGACTCCTGGACCAAGCCCGGCACCACTTGGTCTTTTGATTAGAAATTCATTCCTTGCATGAAAAACATACCAAACATAAGTCTGAACTTATACAATAGACTTTAGGGAAATTACATGAAATGCCACTATATTTTTGGCTAATTCATGAAATACCACTAAAAAAAAGTCACGCAATGCCACTATATTTTCCGAAAAGTCCATGAAATGCCACTATAGATGGAAAAAAGACAAATACCCCTACTAGTTAACAAAGTACTTTTAAAGTTCACAATATGCCCCTAAGTGTTAAAAATTGACAAAAATATAAAATACAATAAAAATATTAGAAAATTTATAAAAATTAATAAAATTATAAAAATTAAAAGAATATATAAAAATGAAAAAAATTAAAATTTATATAAAAATTTAAAAAATTAAAAAAATTTAAAAAAATGAATAAATTAAAATATCATTAATATTAAAAAAAAAAATATTTCATTTTTTTAAATTTATTCAATACCATAATAAGAATATTGAGTTCTAAACAAATAATTTATACCAATTTTTCTACCAATTTAGTACCATAATTTATGCCAAATAAGTACCATAATTTTTATCATACATTTTTTAATTATTATTTGCTATCAATTTAAATTATTTATTTCTTAAAGTAAATAATTTTTTTATATTGCTAATAAAATTTAAAAACTAAAATTCTAAACATAATAATTTATTTGAAATAGAGCGACTGGAAATATATATATAACATACAATATTAAATAGTAAAACTTGTTTGAAATATAGAATAAAACATTTCAGAATAATAATATGCAACTTATTCTTTATTTGCTCCTAATAAGTTGCATATCATTATTCTAAAACATTTTATTCTACATTTCAAACGAGTTTTACAATTTAATATTGTATGTTATATATATACTCAGTTGCTCTATTTCCAATAAATTATTATATTTAGAAATTTTAGTTTTTAAAATTTATCCGCAGTATAATAAATTATTTACATTGAAGAAATAAATCATCTAAATTGATAGAAATTAATAATTAAAAATGTATGATAAAAATTATGGTACTTATTTGGTATAAAGTATGGTACTATATTGGTAGAAAAATTGGTATAAATTACTATTTGTTTAGGACTCAATATTATTTTTGTGTGGTATTGAATAAATTTTAAAAGGAAATATTTATTTTTTAATATTTAATGATATTTTCATTTTTTTATATTTTTATAATTTTTAAATTTTATAAATATTTTTAATTTTTATAATTTTATAAATTTTTTATATTTTTATTGTATTTTGATATTTTTGTTAATTTTTTTAATTTTTAACACTTAGGGACATATTATAGACTTTAAAAGTACTTTGTTAACTAGTAGGGGTATTTTTGTCTTTTTTCCATCTATAGTTGCATTTCATGGACTTTTCAGAAAATATAATGGCATTTCGTGACTTTCTTTTTTTCTAGTGGCATTTCATGAATTAGCCAAAAATATATATAGTGGCATTTCATGAAATTTCCCTAGACTTTATATGCAAGATAATATAAAAACTAGCTATTTTAACTTTATTTTAACTAATATTCACTCACAATCATTGCACTTGTAGAACAAACGACGAAAGTTGTATGCGGTGTACGAGACGGACAATATACACTGTTGTCTGCATCTTGGACAATCGATCAAGGTTGTGTTGAGACGAACAACAACCCCATCGTTGTTTCCAGACGAACCCTACATCAGATAAGAAGAAAATGGGCCATTATTTAATCATGCGCAAGTAAATGAGAGAAAGAGAGCAAAGTGCGGCTTACACTCGTTGAAGAAGACATTGTAAGCGAATTGAAGATGCAGCGGGAGAAGAAGAAGATGCAGAGATGTGTAGAAGCATGGCGATCTGTGGGTGGGAAAATGGGGTGAAATCAAACACGGGAATCATATGTCGAGGGTACATTCGTCTTTGTCCAGCAAATAGGGCTGATTTGCAACAGCTTGATATTGAACGGATGGCTGGCCCAAATCACGGATATCGTCATGATTTGTCGACATGTTCATATGCACATTTTTTGGCCCAAAATAAATAAGCTCCATATCGAACGGGGCCAAAATAATTGGTGTGCTGCAGATTTTGTCTGTGCGAGATTTTCCAGCTTTAGTTATCATTTAGGAATGTTTCTGGAGGACTAGTATGTTCGGACATATGTCTAGAATCCAGACATTTTTTAAACAGGGTTTAGATTTTTCAATTAAACTCTGATTTGTTCTTTGTTTGTTGCGTTGTAATTCTCATGAGATAAACTATGCATTTCAAAGACTTTTTCCTGTATTTGACACAAAATATATCAGTTCACATCAAAATACAAATGTAACAAAAACGTATGATAAATGAGAAATACGACATGAATTGTTATGAAAATAGGAAGAATTAAAGCCACAAAATAGCTGTGTTTCGCACTTATCAAACATCATTAAAAGCTAGCAAATCCTGAAAGCCTAATCCCCCTCTCTCATACTTTTACACATGTAGAACCACTTCCTCCAGTGCATTCCCTTATGACCCACTCCTCCAGACAACCAAAATGTTGTAAAAATCTTGTGTATATATTTAAGAAGAATAACTGGTAGCCTAATAACACTCCAAATATAAATGAGAATTGACTGCAGCACATTCTTAATCAGAATTCTCCTCGCTGGTTGAGAGTCATGTCTACCCGAACCTTGTACCTTAGCAACTACTCTATCTCTTACATAACAAAAAAGTTTCCTCCTACTTCTACCCATCTTACTAGGGAATCCCAGATACAGACTCAAATCCTGAACCTCCCATCCACCCAAAACAGATGCTATATTTCCTCTCACCGACTGAATTACTCCCATTGAGAACATACTAGAAAGACTTTTAGGGGTTAATGCAATGGCCAGAAGTAGTAGCAAAATCATGAACAATACCTTGAAGGATATCTGCATTATCAGATTTGTTGCCATTCACAAGCTAGATGACAACACTTACATAAAACAAATAAAAGGTAAAGGGGGTCACCCTGTCGCACTCCTGGTTGGTCTAAACATCCTGCCCATGTAACCATTAATCATAACTGAAATACCCCAAGATTTATAAGGTGTATTAAATTTTAATTATAACAAAAAATATAAAATATATTTAAGAGGTTATTAATCCTTGATTTTATATATATTATCAATTTAATTGGTTGTTAAACCTTATATATTTATATAAGAATAAATATTCCTATGATTAAAGGGGTTTACTAACATATAAATATTTACAAGGATGAAAAAAGTTTATTAAACCCCAAATGTGTATATATAATTATAGAGGAAATGAGAAACATGATAAAAGAATAAAATAAATAAAACAACTTGTAACATATAAGTTACATGAATGACAATTTTGATAAAGAAGACTAGTGATATAAACACTAGTTACTAACACTAACATAGTCCTCTTAATTTTAATACAATTCTTTATTAGAAAATTATCGAGCCCATTTCCTTATTCAATTATAATTGAAGAAAATATGTAATTAGCGACGGATTTAGCAACAAACAAAATTCTGTCACAAATTCGTGACGGAATAGTGACGGATTGGCGACGGACTTTGTGGCAACGGAAATCGGAATGACGACGGAGTGGAGACAGAATTCCGGCGGGGTCAATGGCGCCAAATTTTCGGGCATGGGCGCCTATTTTCACGACGGCTTAGCGACGGAAATTAGCGATGGACCGCCTTTTCGTCGCTATTCTTTTTTCAAAAAGAAAAAAGAAAAATGAAAGATTAGCGACGAACTCGTCTCGTCGCTAAAGGAACGACGTCGTTTTGGATGCCGTTTGTGACCGCCTCAGGTTTAATTTTACTTACTGAAACGACATCGTTTTATTTAATTTTAGCGACGGACTAGCGGATAAGAATAATAAGTAAAATCAATCGCGCGCCGTGACCAACTTCTTTTTTTCATTCATCCTTTCGCTAACGCACGCACAGAGGCAAACCAGAGGTGAACCAGGTTGAGATTTGGGCGCTGCTACACCCCGGAGACTGAAGACCACCGGCGACTACAAGCGACCATAGGCGACAGTAGTACACTACAAGCGATAAAAGACTCATTAGGTATGTCTCTAAAACCATAAAATTCTGATTTCAAAAATTGAATTGGGGAAAATGAAATTCTACATGTTAATACCAAAATTAAATGTGTTTGGTTACTAATTTATGATTAAAATGCTAGTTACTGATATATTGATGATGTGTTATATTTGTTGTTGTTAGTTTTTGATATTTTTTAGCATTTAGGGAAGATTTGTTGTTGTTAGTTACTGATTTAGGGTGTCATAACTATATAGTGTCGTTGCTACGTAATTTAAGTAACTGAAGTTGTACCGAACATGACTAATTAGAGTATAACTATTTTATAAATACAAGGTGTAACTATTTTACATAAATAAATGTTATATTTTATACCTAAAAAGTGTAACTATTTTACATAAAAACAAAATTTTATCAGTTTTATTAGTGTATAAATAATACAATAGTAAGAAGTTTAGAAAAAACAAATTAGTAGCTTATAATATATATAGATAAATATATACAAAAAGTTATTAGTAATGTTATTGATATACCCGAATAAAATCTATCTAATGTACTTTCACCAACATATTACATTTGTATACTTTTATATCTATGAATTTATACCCAACTTAATATATTAATTCATGCTAGCTAACCCCAACTATATGAGTTATACTGGTGTTATTGTATGTATGGATTTTTTAAGCATTGATCGATTAATGATTATCTGATTCGGACTGAACACTCTTGGTTTTTATGTGTGGGAAAATGTAAACAAATAGGGGAGATTCTGTCAAATTTTTTAAAGCCTTGCTTCTAATTTAATCAAGTGTTTTTTTGTAGACTAAGAAATACGGTACAGAGCCAGATGCTTACACATTTTTCATACACACTCATTCGAGCAAGGATGAGCATGGAAACAGTGTGCCAGTATGCTCCAAGGTCGAGGACACTGCTGTAAGTGTTTTAATTTAACTTATTTAAGTTATGCTACATTATTCAAATTTATTCATTAGCGATGAGTACTAATTATATTATTGTGTTATGATTATGAAGCATAAATACGAAGAGTTGTTAGATGCTTCCATTCAGGAGTCAACCACTTCTGATGATCCATCTCTGCAAGCCACATCAGTAGACCCTGATGAAATTTTTTATAAGGCTGTTGAAGGGAAATCTGGAAAGCAGAGGGTCTATAGTGTGGGCGAGCTAGCACCAGCGTACTTCCCTGACACATTTCACAGCACCGACACTAGCTCACGTGCTTCCGGCTACGACCAAAGCACATACGAGTCCATGAAGACGGATATTGAGTGGGAGCTGAGTTAGAAGTTCGAGGATAATTACAGGCAGCAAGTTCGTATTGAGGAGATGGAAGCGATCCGCCAGGAAATGTTCAGCAAGGAGATGCTGAGGATGATATTAGCGCAGATCTCCCAGATGTTTCCCTCTCAACAGGGTCCGTACGGTGATCCTGGCGCTGGCTCTAGTACGGGTGGATGGGGTCAGTGGCCTGGAGGTCCGCATGATGGCTCAGGTGGTTCAGGTGGTCCAAGTGATCAGACGGGATATCGTCCAGGGGATGAGTATGGTTAGGGAGGCGGGTTTAGATAGATATGACATTTGACCTTGTTAGCTTGAGGCTATGTCTGTATCACATTTCGACTGCACTACTTCGTATCTTGTGTTGATTGAACATTTATTTTTTGTTTTCTTATGGGATTAATGAGTACAACTTTTTATGGTATTGCATATTACAGGTGGATATGAATAAAATGTATTATATGTCAACATTTATAGGTGAAAATATATTACAAATTAAAATATTAAATATTTTTTAAATGAAAGTGTTTTAGCGATGGAATAGCAACGGAAATTCTGTGGCTAAACGTTAATCGGAAAAACCAAATTTCTGTCGTCAAATTAGCGACGGGTGTTTTCCCTCTTTAATCTGCCACTAATAGATTATTCGTGATGGACACATCTGTTGCTAATCCGTCACCAATTAGCGACACACGACATCGTCCGACGCGGTTTTGAATTAGCGATGACTGGATTAGCGATAGACAAATCCATCTATAATCCATCGCTAATCAGCTTTAGTGACGGATTAGAGACGGATTTGTCCGTCTCTAATCTGCTGACTAGTAGTGTTACCAGCGCAGACAGTTGGTCTTCCTCCCTTGTGTTGTCCAACTATGGGCAAAGCCCATTCAGGCCAAACGTGGCCTTACCCCTGGCTGCTTTAGCCTTCCTTTACATTACCCTAACCGCTTGTCTACTCTTTCATTTACTCTCATTTGACACTCTAAAAACCCTACTCCCGCTCAAACATCGTTCTTCTTCTCTTTCTTAAATGTTCATGTTTTTTCTCTCTATTCACAAACCTAACTGGCAAACGATATACCTGCTCTGCCACCTTACTTTACATTTCTAAGAGCATCCACAGCAGTCAAGGTGGAATCCACTCCATAAAAATTAATAATTTATTCACTCTCTCACAATCTCTTTCTCCTCTAACATAAAGTGGATTCCTTAACTAAGGAACTCACACACAAGTCTCTATTCTCCACATGTGCAATTATTTTTTCTTTTTAATGTTGAAGAGTGGAATCCACTCTACTGTGGAATCCCTAACTCTCTTATTTTATCTCTTTGCTGAAACAGCCCCAACTGGCGAACACTCTTTGTGCCTCTCTTATTTTCTTCTTTGAAGCTTGGATCTGGAAGTTCTTCCTCTTCTTATTGATTTTATCACCGGTGAAACAAGGAGCATACATCTTCACTCTATTTTCATTCTCTTCCTGGATTCGTGCATTTGCTACTCTCGCACAAAAGATTTGAATCAAAGCAAGGATGTAGGTAATATCTTGTTTCTTCCCCTACGATTTCTTTTCTGGATTCAAAGTTAAATATGAAACTATCCTTAGTTCTACTTATTTTCTCATTGAAAGTGTAAAAAAAAAGGAACTGAGATGAAATCGGAGGTGGTGTTCTATTAGGTCCAAACCCAAATCTAGAGGTAAAGGTCCTATACTTGTCTGCAATTTTGTTTCTAACTTACACCAAAAACCAAACCTTAACTTCTTTTCATCTTTGTTCTCTGTCCTTCGAAAGTGGAAACACTAAAAGGATGTTAACTTGGCCACAACTCAAATTGGAACCAGCCAAAACCTAATCGTTTTAAAGCTTGAAGTGGTGAGAAATCTGTAGTTTCTTCTATTTTTTTAAATTAAATTCTGAATTTTGACTAACCATAATTGTTTGTTTTTCATGCGTTGTGTGAATGGAAGAATGATTAGTGTTGATTGGAAAAAAAATTAATCTAAGGTGAATGGTGATTTTGGAATTAGTATGTGAAGATGGATGATTATTTTAGGCAGTAAGTAAGAAACCCTAAACCGGTTAATATCGATTTTTTTAGGATTTATAGTGCATAAATGTGTGATTAACAGATTTTAATTTTAATTTTGCTTAACCTGGTATAATTGGTGGTGCAAGTTTGAGCATACTAAATTCGTGTGTATATTGGTAATTTTTCATTTAGTGTTGACGTAAACAAAGGGGCAAAGTAAGTGTGGTGATTATTTCACTAACTAAGGATTGTTTTGGGTAAATTAGTATAAATCTGATCATTAGAGGAGAATATTAAGTATCTAACAAGAAGTTGATTAGGTTACTAAAAAAGAGATTTAGGTGTTAATTTTGTGCCTAATCCTAAGCTGACGCTGAGATTATAAAATTATATAAATTAGTAAGTTGAAAGGTTAACTATTAATTAGTAAATGAAAGTGTCGAAATTTTTAAAGGAAAATGAAATAATAGGTTAATTAATTTTTAAATTTATGTTTTTAAGTATATTATATTCAAATAAAAATTTAAGTCTTAAATTAATGGTTTAAGAGTTTGGAAGTTTCAGCAGATCGATGGAGGTTAGGATGTTTGATGATGTTTTTTAATAGTTGGATTAGTAATTTATTATATTTCAGATTTAAGTTTGGAATTAAATTTATCTAATTTTTGTTATTTTATTATGTGGGCTAATCAATTCAGTTAGAGGGTGAAATTTTATTGGTCCGGATCAAGGTTAGAACCAAACCTAATGAGTTTTTTTATGGACCATGGACCTTAGACAACTCAGATCCTAAATCTGACTCTATACCGGAGGTCCAATCCTTAGATGATCCTAATGAACCCATTGACTTGACTGGAACCTAGACCAACCAGACCCAATCCAAATACATAGGCCAAAACCCGAGATGGTCCTACTGGACCCATTGACCTTTGACTGAATTTTGGACCTTGTTGACTGTGTTGACTAAATAGGAAAGTTGAGCGGTCCTTAATGAATTAAGGGAAAATTCACAATATGCCACGATTTGAGTTTGTAATTTACGAGATACCCCTTTTTGGAAAGCTGTCCTTAATATGCCACGATTTGAGTTTGAAATTCACAATATGCCACTGCTAGGTGACTGTTGTGCAAAATAGTGGTTAAACTATCTTGCTAACTATGGGCAGTGAACCCAATCATTGTAGTACAACAATGTCGTATCCACAGGGACTTCGTAACTATCTAGTTAATTATAAGCTTAGAAAATGTGCAAGAATATAAACAAAAATGCATAAATGTAAATTGGGGGGTTTTTGGGTTTTAGTTTGATTAAAGGGAAATAAAGAAAAGCAATAAGAACTAAACTACTATATAGGATAGGTGTACTCTAGGATTAGTGGGTATCACCTAAAATTCCCAATTACACTCATAAATACACCTTCATTTAGTTGTGTATTAGAGCTAAAGTAAAGATTCCCCAAATCATGGAACAATCAATTCTTACCTAATTAATTAAACCATCTCAATCAAAGAAGGTCAAAGTCACTAGGTAGCATTAATTTCAAGCTTTTCAACAATAGCCCTAAGGTTTTACCTCCTAATCAAGAGTGCAAATTCTAGGGTTTATCCCTCATTAGTCAAATCCCAATATCAAAATCATATATTGAAATAAATCACCATAGATGCAATAATTAATCAAATTAGAGCTCTAATTAATCAGTAGCTTGGCCTTCGGAATCATCTGACCGACCCACTCTGGGTCGGTCTAGTGGGCGGGCTAACTTCGAAATGATGTATCTTCTTCGTTTCAGCTCCGATTTTGGATCCGTTTGCACCCACATGTTTGTCTTTTTGTCTTCTTTATTTCTAGCTATGTTATTCCTCCTGCTTCATCAATATTTGTGTAAAACACCAATAAACACAAAACTAGAGGAAAACTAGCTAGAGTGGAGAAATGATCATGAAAAATGTTGATAAAACATATGAAATACACCTCTACAACATGCTCATTTTGACACTCATCAGTGACGGATGTTAAATTCACCGTTAACCCTCTCTAGACAATGACCATTATGCCCTTGATGAAAAAGTTGAACCTATTTTTAATAATATATATATTCTTTTGCGCTGGTTCGACCGAGCAACGACTGCTTTTTCTGAAACAAGTTTAAAAGCACACAAAATACCCTAGTTTTTTTATAGTTCACAATATACCACTATTTATGTTTTGTATTTCCCAATATGCCACTATTTAAGTTTTGATGTTCACAAAATGTCCTTGTTTTTCTGTAACGGGCTAGTTTAATTTAAATGGTTAGTTTGCGTCCAACAACTCTTTTTTTACGTATATAAAGACCTTCTTATCATATAACCAACCCCGTCTTATCTATCTACTCATACCTTTAAGAAGAGCACTTAACCTTCATCTTATGCACACTAACAACTAAACAAAAAGCTCAATAATGTTCTTCTATCTTCAAGCAGGAACAGTGAAAATGCATATATGCCTTACCCACTGTCGTGAACTAAAGAGACATTATACACTTATTGATACAATTTTTCTAATGAACAACAGACTCCTCTACGCTTGAACATTCCTCTTTACTATTACATTGAACTAACTCTCCTTAAAAGTCATGGTGGTCTCCTTTTTTCAACAATAGGAACTACTTTCTTCATCAACTGCCAGAAAACATAAAAAGTGGGTAAAATTAGGCTTATACTCAATATCATGTTTTGAAATTTTGTTACAATTTTCAATAGAAGCTCTCGGATATTATTAATAGACAAAAAGGGGAAAGGTATAGAGTTAAAACGTTAAGTGACTAGCCGTTTGAATGATAAGAAGGTCTTTGTATAGGCAAAAAAGAGCTATTGGACTCAAACTAGCCGTTTAAACTCAAAACTAGCAGTTACAGAAAAACAGGGGCATTTTGTGAACATCAAAACTTAAATAGTGGCATATTGTGAACCATAAAACTTGAATAGTGGCATATTTTAAACTATGAAACAAAAAAAAGGTATTTTGTGGACTTCTAAACTTGTTTAAAAAAAAGTAGTCGTTGCACAGTCGAACCAACGCCATAATTTTTTTTTTGAATTCAAATTTTCCGTCAGGGGCATAATGGTCATTGTCTAGAGAGGGTTAACGGTAAAGTTAATGTCCAACACCTAGTGGTGGCATACTGCGAATTTTAAACTCAAATTGTGGCATATTAGGGATAATTTCCAAAAAGGGGTATATTATGAATTACAAACTCAAATCATGGCATATTGTGAATTTTCCCATGAATTAATTAAGTCATGGATCAAAGGCTAGACCCAAAAACAATATTGGATCAAGTGAAAGCCCAACTTTAAACAATAGAAGATCATTTCCAGGAATTATAATTGGGCTTCTAAAGCAAGTGATAATAGGTTAAGGTAGTAATTAACATAGGCTATCTATAGATGAACTTTACTTAATGGATAGAGTCTACAGACATTAGGCTAAGAATTTAATACAATTAAAAAGATAAGTGAATTAGGCCATTTGAATTATCAGATTAATTCACATAAATTCTTCTAGAATAAAAGGAAGTTCATAAGGACTTAAATGAAAGTCCTTGTTTAACATGTGGATGAGGGATTATAGACATCTAATATTAGACTGACTAAGACATTAGGCTAAGAATTTAATACAATTAAAAAGAGAAGTGAATTAGGACATTTGAATTATCAGTATAATTCACATAAATTCTTTTAGAATAAAAGGAAGTTCATAAGGACTTAAATGAAAGTCCTTGTTTAACATGTGGAAGAGGGATTATAGTCATCTAATATTAAATTGACTAAAAGGTAAATCCATGTAAATTTGTTGTGGTTGAGTCAAGATTGTTATTTACTGAAATATAGATATTCTAACTAACTTAAGTTAGGGTTGGAATACTTTTAGAAGATCTGGATAATAGTGAATGATAATCTTCAAATTTATTTTGGTGGAATTGACAAGTAAATAAGTAAAATGCCTGGAACAAAGGGTTATGAAAAATCAATAAATTATCTCTCCTTTCCAATCTAGGATTTGGATGATAGGGTACACATGGCTAGATTTTAATGATTGGATGCACACAGATAGGGCAATATCTATTATACTGCATATTCTAGGAATGTTTTATTGTCACACCTAAATGCCCCGAGGACTATCTTGGGTTTGTGTACTTGTTTGATTGAATGAAAAGAAGATATGTGTGGTTATTCAGCATTATGGTTATTCATTCTTGTAGGCTTGATTTCTTGTTTAAGAAGTGGAAGGACTTATGCTTGTAAATCCTTAAGTATACACACACACATATAAAATACAAGTACAAACTATACATAAGAGATATAATATGCACAAACTTCAGGGAATCTATTATGACAAGAAGATAAGACAAACTGTTGGATTAATATATCCATTATATCAAGTACCCAAGTACATATTTGGGTAAAAGTGAGAAAGACCATTACTAAATGACAAGTTATTATTGGATTAAATATCCTTAGTATGGATTTCCTAAGCACATATGTTATGTGGCTATGGATGAGACCATTATTAAATGGTGGGTTAATATTACTATAGCAATTGTGGGAAGTCCAATATTGCATGCATACTTGAGTGGATGACTGTAACAGGCCCGCTTCTGATAAGTGAGAAATACATAGACATTTAAGGGTTTAATTTACCTTGTACTTACTTACTTTCAGGATAATATTACTCACTTATCGTATGTTTTTCCTCTAGTTATGTTTTATTGATTATCTCACAAATTTATTGGTTAAACATGAGGAAAACCAAGCTTGGAGCAAAGTACACGAAGAGACGAACGCATAGGCGCAGACGGGGATCAAATCGGAGCTAAAACGAACATTTTAGAGGCAATTGACCTTTGGTCCGGACCAGTGTCCGGATCAGCTGGTCCGGACCAACACATGCCAGCGCGCCATAGAAGAAAATCGACATGGTCCGGACCAGTCTGATCCGGACATGTCGATCTGCCAGCGTAACAACAGCAGTGTGAAGAGATAATTACATTATCTCTTCACACGGAAATGCCACCTCCTTACCTCCCCTTTTTACCTATATTTCTCTATAAATACACTTAAAAACCTCCAATAATCTATATATGATTCCACCCCCAAACTAATGCCATTTTTCCTCCATAAAATCTCCATTTTCTCTCCAAAAATCATACATCTCATCTACATAAATCCTCACTTCATCTCATCCCATAAAAACATTCCAAGAGTTCTTCCTTTTCTTAAATCTACTCAGTTTTAATGTTTGTCGTACTTACGATGTTTGTTTTTATAATTATGTGTGAGTAATAACTTTAGCCTCCCGGGTTGGGAAGCAAGCCTATTTTATACAATCGTGTTACGTATATTTTCTACTATAATCTGTTCAAGCAATATTTTGATTCTCGTTCTTAATGCGCTTTAATATTCAGGCCAATTATTAAAGTGATATTTGTAGTTCTCTTGTTAAAATGCGGTGCTGAGACAAGGTTCTAGACAGAAGAAGTCAAAACGGGTTAATGACTAGAAGCGAGTTTCGCCTATAGGTTAATCTGTCTCCAACAGGTATTGTTAATAAAGTGATTAATTTATAATAACTTGGGCAAGGATTGCAGCTTGTTATTTAAATTAATAAGGGTTTATTGTACAAGGACCGGTCAACGAACTAATTAAAATACATGAGTTTATTGCTAAAATGGTAAAAGTTTATAGTAATATAATTGGATAAAATAGGTGAGCAGAACAACCCATGGTGCTTCTTAAAAACAAAAGAGTTTTATAAACCGCTATTATTATTCTGTTCTGATTAATTGTTCTTTTTATTATTTTGTTTGCATTAAGTGTTAAACCACAATCTCCCTAAAAAAGTGATAAGTTTCTATTCAACAGTCTAATTAGAATTCTCAGTTAATTTACACTATCAGTTAAACCACAGCAAGGTCCCCAAGAGTTCGACACCCCACAATTCCACTATTCCGCAAAACGATAGGTACACTGCCTAAGTGGAAGAAGTAGTCACATATTTCTCCAACAGCTTCTATAAATATCCAACGTGTTCGATTAGCATGTTTGTCCAGCAGTTACCCAAACTGTGTGATATGGGAAAAATCCCAATGGATGTGTCATCTTCGTATTATCACAAGCATCGATTGTGTTCTTGTATAATTATATACTATGATTATAAATATCCAACGGGTTCGACTAGTACGTTGGTCCAATAATTACCCAAACTGTTTGATGCGGAAGAAGATCCTGACGGATGTGTCATCCTCTATTATCAGAAGCATGGATTGTGTTCTCGTATAATTGTATACTATGATTATAAATATCCAACGAGTTTGATTAGCACGTTGGTGCAGCTGTTACCAAAATTGTCTGATGTAGGAGAATATCCCGACGAATGTATCATCCCCTTATTATCAGAAGCATAGATTGTGTTCTAGTTAATTGTATACAATAATTATAAATATTCAAGGGTTTCGATTAACATGTTGGTCCAGCAATTAGCCAAACTATTTGATGCAGAAGAAGATCCCAACAGGTGTGGCATCCCCTTATATAAGGGAATGGATAGTAAATGGACTTATAACATCCATACTATATATTTATATATTATGAGATAATTCATGAGATTCCTAAATCCCATAAGGAAAATGAAGATTCTTTAAAAGCTTAAATATGATTATATATAACATGAATTCATTAATGAGATTAATAGGTTTGATAGGGAAAAATGGTGATGCCCTAAAAGCCTAAGAAATACTAAGTATACTATGAGATTATTAATGAGACCCATGGATCTCATAAGGAATGATGATATTACCTTGAAGATATAAATACTTCTATGTATGTAGATACCTTTTACATGTGATACCTTTGATTGAAACTAATTGCTTCTATGAAACATTCATGTGGTGTGAGTTATAAACTTTGCATACGTCAATGAATTATTAATGAACTGCATGTTAACTTCGACCAAGTAATCTAAGTGGTAATTGAAGGGGTAATAGGGTTGCATAATAGCATACTCAGTGGTTGGGCTGAACCCAGCAATCAATGTGTTTACAGGTGCGTAGATAAGGACACTCAGCCGGAGAGCGGGGTTGGGTAGGTTTGGTTGGTAATTTTGGGAGATATGTCTATTATGATTATGTATGTATCTTGGGATACAGATGTATTTTGTTAAAGTTGTAATATAGGATCAAACATTGTAAATGGTGTTGTAATTATGTCTAATCATTCACAATGTTTTTTGTAGTTTATGGTAGTTTTGTTGTACATCAAGTGTGCAACGACGGTGACATCCCGTATGGCTAATTTCTACTGCTAACTGATATTTAGTTTATTAGTGCGACTTACAGGGACCGTACATGAATTAAAAAAATTAGAGACAAGGGATGTTATAATAACACTCATGGTAACCGTGGAAAAACATTACCCAATTAGAGTAACCAACCTCTCATGAAAACCCATATCCTTCTCAAAACCTCCAAAACAAAGTCCCACTCAACTCTATCAAAGGCTTTTGACATATCAATTTTAAGAACAAAAGTACCACCTCTAACAGCCCTTGACAGACACATCAAATGCAGAAGCTCATGCTCAATAAATATATTTTCAATAATAAGTCTATGCGAGACAAAAGCACCCTGATCTTCAGAGATCACATGTGACACTACAGGTTTAATCTGATTAACTAAGACCTTGGCAATGACACGACAGATTGTATTGCATAGGGAGGTAGGTCGATACTCAATAATAGAATTAGCCCTCTTACATTTAGGTACTAAAACAAGATGAGTATGATTCAAAGACCCTAAAGAATCACTTGTATTCAGAAATGTTAAGGCAACATTAGTAAAATCATCACCCACTATGTCCCTATATTTACACTGCTGGAAAAAAAGAATAAACAATGCCCTTTTAAAAATAGTTATATTTGTAAATCGTTTTTTTAGCATATTAAAGAATGATTACAAAGTAAGGCGTTGTATTTATGGTTTTGGCCGGACATTTTAAAAAACGCTTCACTTAGGAAGCGTTCTTTATTGTATCGCGCCCAAAGACAAAAAAAAATCTTGGAAAATAAGCGTTCTTTATATGAAACATATAAAGAACGCTTCACATATAAAGCGTTTTTATATCTCTGGAACGCTCAGCATAAAGAACACTTCCATTTAGAAGCGTTCTTTATGTTTTTTACTCTCAGCTTAAAAAACGCTTCATAAGTGAAGTGTTCTTTATGTTGCCTGAATAATTCACCCCACTTTCCCGAAAAATTTAATCTCTCCCGCGCTCTCTGTCACAACGTAACCCTCAAGATACCTCTCTCTCGACTAAGCTCATGAAATATATATGTACCCCGGCCAGTACCGTCCGCTAGCTACTGCGCCATCGCCACCACTGCCGTTGCCGCCACTGCCGTCACCGTCCGTGCCACCGTCGCCGCTTTCCGGCCGTCTCTCACGCCTGCTACGCGTTGATTTCTACGATATTTGCGCCCGTGCGCATGCATCTTCATTCTCTGATGATCATCGATCAATCGACCCAAATATACATGCATGCCTGTCGATCGCCTCTATTTCGGTAATTCTTCAAATCTGTGAACAAGAACATATATATTTCTGCTCTTTCACTCTTATTAATTTTGCAACCTGCGATCGAACAGGAACATACATGCCCGTCGCCTCAATACATACGTTTATATTGATATCATCTGCAGTAATTAATTTACAACCCAACTGGCGTAACATCGATCCATGCTCTATCGCCTATATCTCTGATTCTGCTGGAGGTAATTTTGCTAACCAAACTGATCGATCAGGAACATATACATGCTGTGGTTGGGATTAATATGTTTAATTATTAGGATTAAGTGCATGTTTGGGATTAATTAATTTTGCAAACCAATTAAACTGTCGCCTGAGCTGATTTTTGGTACTTGCTGGTTGTGTCCAAAGGGACTTGAGATTAATGTGTTATTAGGCGAAAAATATAATGTGTTTGGGCATACAAATATAGCCACGTAGTTATGGTGAAATTTTGCAAAACCAAACTGTCGATCAGGAACATACATGCTCTGTTTGAGATTAATGTGTTTATTAGGATTAAGTGTATTTGGGATTAATTTTGCAAACCAAACTGTCACCTCTTGTACATGCTCTATTGTGGTGAAACCCTATATTTTTATGGGGGATTCTATCGGATTTCCCAGAAAATTTTGTCAAAGTATTGAATTATTGGATTCGTAATGTAATTATTGTTGTGTACAAACTATCTTCTGCAGGCATTGGTAGTACTTTTCATTGTCACACCTGATACGGGCTGGTTGATTGAAGTCTAGCTTTTTCACATCAGGACTAAGCAGACTACTAGGTTAGTTTATAATTTTTCTCTAATTACTTCTTAATTGTTCATATAGTGTTTCTCTGATGAATAGCTATTAAATATACTCGAACATAGTCACCCGTCCGAGATATACCTACTAGAGGTATATCTTGGATAGTCCCCGTTGGGACTGTCCAATCATGTTTGATCTCACCTTCTAGGTAGTGAACAAGTTTATAAAAAATAGTTCATTTAAAAATCCGGTAGCTTTTCCCTTTTGTTCTTCGAGTGTATACATTCATATATACACTAGAAGAACAGAAGGGAAATGCTGTCGAAATTTTCAATGAATTGTTTTTTATAAACTTGTTCGCATGTGAGATTGAACGTGATTGGATGGGTTAAGGTTGTAACATTTTTAAAAGTAACTGGACTAATATCTGCCAACATATGAACGATATCGATCAGCTGTAAAGTAATACATCGATCTTACAGAAAGAGATGAAGCGTTCAAAGATGTACAATGACAGACTTGACAACGATTACCTACAAGGGGTCGATAAGTTCTGTAAGATCCTAGTCAACAATCTTCAACCGAGGGATAAGGGATATATTTTGTGTCCATGCATCGACTGCAAAAACGACTTCAAGTATAGAGATATTGAGAAAATTAAGGACCATTTGATTCATCGTGTGTCTTTAAATGCAAATGGGTAGACAACAAGTGTATTTACCGTTAGGTGGAACACGGTATGAAGTTGGTTGACCTAAACGCATTGACATACACAGAATAACCGTTTATAGTTGCTTCTAAAGCTAGACAAATGTTCTACTGTCGTGATCAATGTAATCCTAGATGGTCAGTTGTATTGCAAAGTAAGCGACGGATAGTTGGTGTTGATGGTGTTAGGAACGAGGAAGATAATGATTGTAAAATGGATAATGTTACCCTCCAAATGCCAATGGAAGTTGATAATGTGACTAACTTTCAGTGCACAAGATCAGATCATGGAGAAGGGTTGGGTGGAAAAATGAACAAAAAGTAAGTCTGGCATAAAATTGAATGCTCAACACATGCGTGTACAATTTATGATTTATGACTCTATTTATGACACTAACTATATATTTATGTAATGATATTTTGCAGATTATGGATGCCAACGATCATGAGATGATCCTACAATGTGATGAGGATATGGAGATGGAGATAGATGCAGAGATGCAGTTAGCGGAGCGTACACAGATTGTCGTTGCCACTGATGCTCCTACGACCTCTCAGGACCCTCCTACGACCTCTCAAGGCCCTCCACGAAAGACACGAGGACCGTCACGTGGTCTAAATGAGAAGAAGGAGAGTGGCATGATTGATCTGGTGTGGGATAGGTATATGTTACACCTATATGTTATTTTGTCTTATTTTTTCATATATATACTGATATTTATACATTTATATGTAGTACTATATATATTACGTATGACTAACATATATACTATATATATTACAAGTATCTTAGACCCACTGGCGCGTCTAAGCAGAAGTTTGCCAGCGCCATGGGTCGATTGGTTAAGACCCATTGCTGTATCAACAAAAACTGGAGGAACCAAGATCCGGAAATAAAGAACATCATGTGGACGAGCTTGAAGAAGAAGTACCAGATCCCAGATGAAGCATATGATAAAGTGTTGTCACTGCTTACTTTGCGTATACGAGCGTTCAAAAATAGACTGGTGGCTGGTTGGATCAATACGAACAACCCGAAGAAGGTGCCTCCCTATGAGTTGTACGCTGGCATGATCACTGAGGAGGAGTGGAAGGAATTCTATGAAGCACATATCACCCCTGAGTTCAGGGTAAGTAATTGTTTTCATAGATTAACTTTTAAGTTTATGTTGTTAATATAACAGGATAAAGTTAAAATGAATTGTATTCTTTCCACAGGCAGTTCAGGAAAAAGCCCAACAGAATCACTTGAAAGATCAGAACCCACACTACATGGGACAAGCTGGGTACGCGGGACGTATACCAGGCTAGATTGAAAAGGGGTATCTGAAGCGTATGCGTGAGGACGACACAATTGAGCCGATTCAGAGTCCGGATGAGGTGAATCGGGCACAAGCATACATGCTTGGCCGACAATTAGAGAAGGACGGAGAAATGTATTATCCGCGGAAGGAGACTGTAGACTTAGCTGCAAAAATTGTGAGTGCCCTGAGTAATATTTAATAGTTTATAAATCTTTCTTACAATTTATGTATGTTTTAATTATTTGATCTAATTCATAATTTACATGATTTTTTGCATGTGCAAGACCGCAGAGGGTGCTGATTCTTTTCTTGGCCAACCTCATAGTCAGGATGATCCATTGAACAAAGCGCTTGGTAATAAGGATTACCCTGGGAGAGTTCGAGGATTTAGATCCGCAGTGCGTCAGAGGGATGTTTTTCCTCGCTGCTCCCAACGGATGGGGAGGGAGGAAGAAATGAGGGAGATCGAAAGAAAGTTGACACATCAGTTCCAATCTGATTTGCAGCAGCAGATGCAACAAATGGAAGCGAGATTGATGCAACAGCTGAGTCAGGGGCATCAATCTTCTAGCTCATCAGTGTACGCCCCTGCACCCGCTTCCACCCCTGCACCTGCTTCCATCCCTGCACCTGCTTCCACCCCTGTACCATCTCAAGTTTCACATTCTTACACTGTACCTGCACCTTCTGATCCATTCCCATATGCCAAGCTTTAGGTATGTGTGAATTTTAGTGCTTTGTCGTTATTTATTTTTTCAATTAATCAAAAGTATGCATGTTACATGTATGAATCTAATTTTTTTGTTCGTTTATTAGGAAACAAAAGTGTCGTCTTCTTCAGATCATGAACATGGCACCTTTATGGTTGCATTAGGCACAATTCTTCTACAGACTGATTCGGCGTCACTATGTCATTTTAAGCGGGTTCCGGCCTGGTACGTCCGTGTGTTCGTAGACGTGTCTGTCAAGGCGGTGATCACATTCCACTACCGATAGAGTGGAATGGTTGGAGCACTGTCATTGAAGCACGTGCTCACAAGTACCGTGGCCTTACAATCTGATGGATTTTTTGATAGTATGGTAAGCAAAAGAACTTAAATTTGTTTACTAATTAACATTCCATATATAAATGCAGTTTTGGGAATAGTTTTCTAACGTATACTAACTTGTCATTTCTTAGACATTTGTTCCTATTGCTGACAAAGGTAAGCGAGTTCATGCGTTGAAAGGAAAGGGACCATCGAGTCAGCATGATGATCACTACATCAGTCCACTTCGACACGATTTCAATATCTTCCCTCATCAAAATTTGGTGAATACACTAGGAAAGCGTCAGCAGGTCTTATATAACATGATACTCGGGAAGGGTGATGATTTCATTGAGTTCATCCTTAGGGTTCTGCCGTCTTTATTCCACAGCGAACAAAGCTAGGAGTTGCTGATCAGTATTAGAGATGTCAAGGAGCTGCTGCTTGGTGATATGCTGAACATCTCGGTGATTCAATCGTCCTGCTTGTAAGTATCACATTTTTTCTCTCTCAAAGTTAATAGTAAGTTTTATGTATAATTTTAATTTAATGCCTTTGTCATCAAAGACCCTTACTATCGAGGCTGGTGTCAAAGAAAATGGAAATATGATCACCTTCCTATGTCCACAAATCATGTCTTCCGATGAAGCTATGAGAGACGGTGTTGCGTGTCAGAGCCATATGCGCAATGCCATAATTGCGGTGGTTAACAGGAAAAGCCGATTTGTGCTCATACCATATCATCAGATGTAAGCGTGCTTGACCACCTTATGCTTTTGTCTTTATTGTTTTATATTAACTCATATATATTTCGAAGCTGAAGTTGATTTGTTGTTGTTTGAACTTGTAGCAATCATTGGTTGTTGTTAGTGGTGTGTACTTACACATCATCCTATATAGTGATTGACCCTATTGAAGGAATTAGGAACATCGCCATTTCTATTCTGCTGACAAAATAAGTAAATAGTGCATATTTTCATTTCACAAATAAAATTTTAAACTTTTTTTTATTACTTGTCACTTAAATGCTTGTTTGAATTAATTTCGGTGGTTTTAGAGATGGTATGTTCAGTGTCCGGCAAATGAATTTTCCTTTGGATATACAGTATATGAAAAAGGTAAAAAAAACATTCTATTTACTCATGCATACTTAAATATATTTTGTATATTAGTGTGTATATATATAATTAATAATATAATTTTATTGAAAATAGTGTCCCAGACAACCAGATAGCAGCAGTTGTGGATATTTTGTGATGCATACATGTACAAAATCGTGTCCAAAATCGATAAAATCAGAAATACAAATGAAGTACGTATTATAAGTCTTGTGTTTGAATTGGTAATTTAACTGTTTGTGCATGGTTGGATACGTTTAAATGGTGTACTTAATTGCTTTTATAATTCTTGCGTGCAGCTTGTTGACTTCTTCACAAAACAAGGAGCTACTTATTCACTTGCCGATCTAGAGTTTGTCAAGGATCACATGTGCGCTTACTGGACGAAATCAATAACTTATGACGAAGATCAGCAAAAGTCATGAGTTGCGCACTGCAGCTATTTCTTTTCTTTTTTGAAGTTGTATGAACTGAACCAATTTGCACCTGTAAATGCAGTTTGTTGCATTATGTCAAGTACACTTGCATTGTGTTGAAAAATGCAGTTTCTTGCATTATCAAATTTCTATAGATTGCAATATAACATAAGTACTTAGTAGCTTCCATCTGTGTTTGGATTTTAATTGTAATTAAATTTTGTCTGCATGTTTGGTACTAATACTAGCAAATCTCTGTTAATTTGGTACTAATACTAGCTGATTTGTTGCAATTGGCCTGGGATCTGATGTGTTTTGCTGTAAATTTAATTCGTAGATTTAATTTCTCTGTTATAGTTTGTTTTGATGGCTTCTGTTGTGTTGAAAATGCAACAATGCATTGATCTGATGTGATGATATATCTGTAGCATTTGTTGGAACAGAGATTTCTGAAAATAAAAATAAAAAAAGGAAGATATAAAGAACGCTTATCCATATAAGCGTTCTTTAAACTCTCCCGCCAACCATCATAAGAAACGCTTATATGTGATAAGCGTTGTTTTTATCTGAGCATAAAGAACGCTTGTTAGGCTAAAGCGTTTTTTATGTTCCCATCTTTCTCGCATTATAAAGAACGCTTTGCAAATAAGTGTTCTTTAAAGATAGTATAAAGAACGCTTTGAAAGCGTCATTTAAAATGCTTAATCATTTGCGTCGCTCGAATAAACTGCGCTTTATAAACGTTCTATATTCCAAATTTAAGCGTTCTTTATTCTTTTTTTTTCCAGTAGTGTTAGTAAGAATGGTACCGTTGATCTCGTATAGGCCTGGGCCCTTGTTTGGGTTCATCCCCTTGAGAGCAAGGATCACCTAATTTTTGGTGAATAGCTCACCAATATTCTCCTTAACATCAGCAGGAACATGATTTTCTACACAAGCAAAACAAATGGTGATTGATTTCAGCGTTCGAAGTAGTAAAAATAGTTTGAAAAAAAATCACATGCAACTCGTTCAATCTCTTCCCATGCATTTTCAAAAAAGTCATGCCCATCATTAAAAATGTAAATAGAGTTATGCCTTGGTCTTGCCCTAAACTGCTGGAAGAAAAATGAGGGATTTCTTTCTCCTTCCCTTAGCCACCTCATCTGAGATCTTTAACACCCACACATCTCCTCCCTCAAACACCGCCTGAAATACCCCAAACTTAGATGTGTTAATAAATTATGCAATTATGATTTTATAAGGCTAAGTAATTCCTTTATGACATTGGTAAACTTTTTAAAACCAAAAGAAAGCAAAATACGCGTTAAAGACGCAGATTGCAAAAATACGTTTTTAGGATCCATAGCAGGCATGTGACCTTGACTAGGGTCCTAAATATATTTTTATACCTTAGATATGTATTAGGAACATGTGGGAACAATCCTCAAGAGAAACGAACTCATATAGAGGTTTAAAGAGACATAACAAGTTTTAGCGCACATTTTTGGGAAAAATCCTGAAATGTGACTTTAAGTAGTTTAATTGACTTGTGTGGACTATATTTGTTGTATACACTATATTTTGATATTAATGAAGGTCTTGAACCAATAAAAAATAAAAACGTAAAAAATTTCCCGAATGTGGCTCTGATTGATGAATAGTACCAAAACGGGGATTTATGAGCGTTTCTTGCCAAAAGACGAACTTCCCCTCCCTGATTTATTATAAGGGGCCGGTTTTTAATAAGGTGAGTCACCACATTTATGTTGCCAGTCAGATTAATATAAGGTAGCTTCCTACCTTATTTCCCTTATTCTACTTTATCACTTCATAAAGTAAAAAAGCAAACTCTCTCTCTTCTAATCCCTTCTCTCCCAGCCGTATTACTCCCCTTCTTCTTACTCTTCACGTTTTTCTCCAGTTCTTCAATGGTTCCTCTATTTCTTTTGCTTTCCCAAGTTGATACATAACTCCAAATAAAAAAACCAAGCATAGATTCTTACTGGTTAAGACAAGAGCTTTCTTTTACACCTTTTAAAGTTCCAAAAGCTGGAGTTGGACTCCATTGAAGGAGCTCTATCAGAGGAGAAAAGTGCTGTTTTAGGAGCTTGTTTGTATTCTCTTTGGTTCAAGGTAAGAAAAAAAACTCAAAAACTTATCTTTTCCTACATCTTTTACTTGACCGAAAATAGCTCCTTATTGTACTCTGTTTCTTTCATGATATTAGCCTTTATTTAAGCTTCAATGGCTTAGTTCAAGTTTTTCTTTGATTCTCTACAGAAAAACCTTCCTAGGTTTTATATGGTAAACATTCATTTTGGTGCATTTAGCACTCTTCTTATAATCTAGAGTGTTTCCGTGAGTCTAAGTATTTTACCTAGCACTCATTACTTTCATTTAATTATTGGGTAGAAGTTTAGCAAGTAAACCCCCTGGACGTTTTCAATCAGAGGTACAAGAAAGGAGAAAGAAAAAGGCTTGAAAAACTCAGGGTAAATGACTTACCTTAATGTAGTTTAATTGCCTTAGGAAATTATGTCTATGTTGGTGAAAAATAGAGTGTCTTGGATGTGTTGTGTTAGTGCAGGTTGATAGCTCTAAATTATGGAAATTCAGTGTTTAAATTATGTTATTTAAGGGCCTAAGAGCCAAGCAATTTAAGATTATGCATTATAGTGTGAATTGCTGTTATTTGAGTTGAAATTGTGTGTTGAGAATTCCAACAAGGATTTGATTAGCTTAACTTGATTAGGAAGGAAAACTATGCATTTGGGCATAAGAATATAGTAGAGAAGTTATGGCAAAATCTGTTTAGAAACCAAGTGTTTTGAGTGTAGAACTTGAGTGATGAAATGATGTAATGTAAAATTGTTCATGATAATGACTAGACTTGAGAAAGGAAATGAAAGATGTGTAAAAAGGTTATAAGTTGTGTAATATAATCAAGTTAGAGTAATAAAATGTAGACCAAGGAATTAAAAGGTTTAATGTTATAAAATAGTGTTAGGACATGCTAGGATTCATGTGGAAAGGTTGGAAAAGAGATGGGCAAAGGAACAAGATAGGATAACAAATAAAACTGTCAGAATCCTACAGAATAATGCATGGTTCGGGACTTAGGTCTTGTAACAAGTCCCGGACCACCACAAAAAAGTGCCGAGAATAATATGCCTAGACTGGTCCGGGACTTAAGTCCTGCAACAAGTCCCGGACCACTACTTGAAACTTGGTGAGAAATACTCCATGACATTGGTCCAGGACCTAGGGTAAGGGTCAAGTCCCGGACCACCCTAAATTTTCTGCCGAGAATTCTCCACCAGTGTTTTGTCCGGGAGTTAGGACCCGGACAAGGTCCCGGACCAACACCAAAAATCAGCCATGAGTATTTTATGATTCTGAAATGAATGGGAATGAAAGTGTTGGTTATGTATAGATTTAATGAGTTGTTTAATGTCATGTAATGACCATTAGAAGGGTGAACAATTATACGTTTAAGTGTGAAATTGCACAAAACAATAAGGAGAAGTAATTAGTTAATTGGAGGGTAAGTATGGTAATTAACCAACATGATTAATTATTTATAGGAGCTACTTTTGGGGGACAATGAACGCAGCAAGGACCAAGGAATGGTTTTCTTGCAACTTGTTTGCTACCTGTTTACACTGGCTTGTATGTCTGTTTGTTTTTATGGATGTTTACCACCTTATAAGATAAAGCATGTAATGAGTTTACAGAATTTGACTTATATGGCGCGTTTTGTTTTTCGATACCGCTTAACCTCGAGAATGTGCTAACCCCGTTAGCTAACCAACTCTAGGATCACATAAGAGATCGGTATTCAGAATTAACGTTCCAACCTACAGGAACGTTTTAACTACAGTTAATCGTGTGTTATTTGTGGACTATTGTGTGCGAATTTGTCTTACCTCCCCTATGTGCCTAACTGAACTTGAACAACTATAATTTGACATGATATGATAAGTTTCCTAAATAGAGCTTCAAACCAGTGTATAACCTGGGGGGTGAGAAATCCGGGTGTCCAGTCGCGCGTGTAAGTACGGAAGTTGATATCTGGATCATATTTGACTTTCTCCATGTATGGTTGTTTTCCTTCTTGGAATTCAATCTCCCACGAGTCTTTTAAATGGCTCTCCTACCTTGACTTATGTTCGGGGTTAGGGGGAAACTATGTACGGTGTGCTTGGATTTACTATATCTAACACATCTTGATGTAAGTTATGCGTTCGATAAATAGGACGGTAACGTGTTATGTAACGAGCTCGACATGAGAATCAAATCGTTCTCTAGGCTCTACAAAAACTGGTTAACTCTTATTTCGATTTTACTTCCTCACTTGATTCATTCCTGAGTTATATTGTATGTATGTTGTTATGTGATGAATGTTGTTATATTCATGTATGATGATTATTGTAATTAATCCCATGTATATTATGAGAATTAGTTGTGTGTATCCCGGTAGCCAGCGGGTTGCACATTAATCATACCAGCCAAGGGTTCCTGAGCCCTTCGGGGCACCACCATTACATTTCAGGTGGATGATCGAGGAAGCGGACTTGCTTTAGCTAAGTAGCAAATGAGACTCTTTTGTTTATTTTTTGATACTTAACCCGAGATGTGCCTATACACTCGTGGTCGTATATTATAGTAGAACTGGAACAAGATTGTAGTCTTTTGTACACTGTCACTCGGTTTAGTGTAAATATGGAAGTATGTTACAATCTTCTGACTTATGCTAGGGAATTTTGTACATCAGACCAGTACGTTATGTAAGTATTAGCCTTGTTAGCCACGTGGGTGGTTAGCGGCGTATAACACCAAACTATTAAGTTAGTGTTTATGTCGTATTTTCCGCTGCGATTAGTTATTAAGTATGGAGTTTATGGTTGGGGTGTTACACAGCCAATCCAACTCCTTCGAGGGTTTCCCTTCAATTCCATACATTATGTTCTGTTGGATTGGCTTCTACAACCTGGTTCAACTAATCCACAACCACCTGAATTACGGTCATCTCTTCCCTCAGCTTCAATCTCCCCCACCTCCTAAGCTCAATCCCGTATTGCACAACCCGGACCAATATCAGCGACAATTTCAAGCTACATTTTATCAAGATCTTAGAAGATAAAAATATTTTATCAACTGATAAACACCATAGCCGCTATATATTCACCCATCCAAAGCCATATTGAACACATCCCACGCCAGGCAGAGGCCCGCGCCTCTCACAATTCTCTTCACTCACATTTGAAATTCATCACCAGTCAACACGTTAACACCACCAGTACACTCACGTCATATTCACCAGACCACCACCACCATTATCACCACCATCACCCATCGCACCACCACACACGCCGCCAGCACCATACCACCACCACTGCCACATATTATTTTTGTTACTTATTAATGTATTTCTATTTTATTAATGTTATTTTTATATTTATGTTAGTGTAGTTAGTTTAGCTCCCCCAGATTGAGGTAACAAAACCGGATCTTTTATATTTATTTTGTAATATTTTCTCTAATTATAATTGTAGTAGTTTAATTTCCGTTCTTCATGAGCTTTAATTCTCTGATAAATTATTAAAGCAACTCTTGTAGTTTTCTAATCAACACGCGAGAGCTGAGATAGATAACAAGACATAGGAAGTTAAACCTGATTAACGACTAGAAGTGTGATCCCGCCTATAGGTTAATCGGTCTCAAATAGAAACTGTTTTTTATGCGATTAGTTGTGTCCGGATTAGAGCATTAGTCTGCTGCTAGTTCTAGCAACTAGTTAGGATTTGTTAGACTTAGCCGTTGAAGAATTAATTATAGTTTATGAGTTTATTGCTGAATTAGGGGAGAGTTTATTAATAGATTAGAAAGTGAAGGTTTGCAAAACAATCCGGGGTGCTTCCTTAGATTTTAGAGTTTCAATATTTATTTCTTTATTCAGTTTATTTTTTTACCGTTTTATTATTTTGTTATTTTATATTGGGAAAATTCACGAGATACCCCTGTTTTCTTTCGTAATTCACAATATACCCCTATGATTTTAGTAATTTAACTTTAAACATGCTTAAATGTTGTCCAAAATTGATGAAACGTTACATGGACGATGCTAAAGTGTTATATTTTGGTCCAATATCAAATTTGAAGTTTTTTAAGCTCACATGTGACCTGTGGGACCCAATGAAAAGTCACATATTCATTGGGTCCCACAGGTCACATGTGAGCTTAAAAAGCTTCAAATTTGATATTGGACCAAAATATAACACTTTAGCATCGTCCATGTAAAGTTTCATCAATTTTGGACAACATTTAAGCATGTTTAAAGTTAAATTACTAAAATCACAGTGGTATATTGTGAATTACGAAAGAAAACAGGGGTGTATCGTGAATTTTCCCTTTTATATTTGTTTATTGAGTCTTTCTTTTTATTAAATTAAGTAAAACTTGAAAAAGTGACATTTCCTATTTTCTTAGTTTAGTTCCTCAGTTAGTTAATAAATTGTCAATTAATTGAACGAGGTCCCTGAGATTGACAACCCCCAATCAATTCACTATTCCGAAAAACGATAGGTACACTGCCTAGGTAGAAGTATAGTAACATATTTCTGTTAACAACCATGCTGCTCATGCGCATACAACACCTCATTAAAGTCACCACGGACTTGCCAAGGCCCATCCCACAGAATGTTTAAGCCTTTAATCAATCGCCAAGTCTTCCATTTTTCTTCCTGCCTTGGCTAGCCATAGATGCCTGTAATTCTCCATTTGTTTATCCGTATATCCTTGACAATACATTCCAAGTGTCGCCCCGAGAATGAAATTTGTTGAACATCCAAATGCTTCTTCCATAGCAAGCACACCCCCACTTCTTCAAACGTTGTTCCCAATAAACAAGTTATAGCCTCTTAGCCTTGAGACTAACGCACCCATCTCTAAGCCCACAAGCCTTTTTTCTGACAAGAACACTAAAGCTGGCGATTCATCACGAGCATACCGCGAAGCCGACAAACTGCACGGGGCTTACCAAGATCCCAGCAGTTCATTGATAAGCAATTCATGGTGCCCGGCGACCTTGAGAATCCCCCAGGGGCGCCGCTAAATCAAATGAGGTCTGACACACACAAGCCATTTTAGCCATCTTCTCCATATGCTGCTTCACCAATAATTCTTCCATAGTCATGTCATGCTCGACTGAGGCGACCTTTCTTTTCCTTCCATCCTTCAAGTCTGGCTCCACAGGATCAACAACAACTAAAACTGGGTTCTGGTCCACCTCAGCCGCATCACTCTCTGGTAAAGGTTGCACAACTTCCTCCTTCAAATGACCCAACCCATGCTTCAAAGAAACTTCCACCATTTGAGCTTCCACTTCCTTTAAAGATAGAATTCTAGTATCAGTTTGATCAAAATGCACACACCCCAGCAATCCCACTTGCCCGTAACCATGAACGATAAGGGAAATCAGTAGCCGTTGCCTCTGTCCTATATGGCCAGTCCTGGGTTCCATGCAAGAACAGCCCGTAATGGAAACAAATGTTTGGGAGTTGCTCATAGGTGAGCCGCAGGCACGTTGATTAACCATGCAAGGGAACTATCACATATCTTAGGATAGGCTTGGTGATGTCCACCTTGATTTTGATACGCATATAATCACCACTTCCCCAACTATCATATTCCTAGTACTTCGTAAAAGTGTCCTACCCTATTACACATTGCCTAGCAAACCCCTCATGCAAGAATAGACTATTATCAAAATGGTACCAACGGAATTAATGATCGCGGGGTGCATTTGAAGCATCAATCTCTGATAGAGCTAACAGACTATTATCAAACGTTCACGGGCCACGCCCCAGAACACCATGTAATTTCTCTTCATTAACAAACTCAAACATAAACATACCAACACCAAGAGAACGAACCTTTAAGGAGTCCTTAATTTGCCAAACTCTTCCCAAAGTTCATTACATTGCCCTAACGTCCACACTACGGGAATGGAAAAGCTAACCAATTAAGCATCTGGAGCAGTGGCGGATCCAGGAGTTTTGTTTCGGGGGGGGGGGGGGGAATTTTTTTGACACTATCCTTCCTCGAAACATTATGTCATTTTGTATTTTTTCAAAAATTTATAAGAGAATTCGACAAATTTTCAAAAGTTTCAGGGGGGGGGGCGTGCCCCCAGGCCCCCTCTTAGATCCGCCACTGATCTGGAGTAGGGTACAGATGGCTGCATGACCAGCGTATCATCAACTTCAATACACTTCTCTTCATCAGCAGTAAGAGCAAGGCTAGTGCAATGCATGACTATAAATCCTCAAGCAGTTTACACGAACTATCGGCCACCATGTAGAAAGCTTATTTGTTTTGAAAACATGAAAGCAATTAAAAAAGTTGAAAATAGGCGATGCAAGCAGAGAGGCAGAGAGACAGAGAGCAAGTTAAAAAGATGTTAGAGAAGTGGTTATTTATGCAGCTGACTATTATGTTTAGGTGTATTGTCTTTGTATCTGTTTGGGTTTTACTGTTGCTGGGCTAGGCTCATTAGGCTACTTAAAGAAGTTGTATGGCTTGGTCTTATTCTCTGGTGTACTGTAGATAGTTAGACTCTTTCTTTCTTCTCTGTTCAACCCTTCCACGTTGGGCAAGGTTTTGAGTCTGTACATTCGTCGATCTTGAATGCTTTGAATACAGAAGTCTTCATTTCTTTCATGGTATCAGAGCAACGATCATGGGATCGTGCTCCTAATTTTGTTTCCAGTCTCTGTTCTCTTCTTGTCTTCATTGCGCTGCTCACAGTGGTTCACAGGAACCCTAATTTTCACCGTCATTTGCTTCTGAATTTTGCCTCTTTCACTTTACCGTAGTTGGCAACCTAATTTCCTTCTCCGTCGTTCGCTTCCAATTTCTGTCTCCTTTCATTTTACAACTTTTTGCAAAATTTTTGTCTCCCCTCATTTTACAGTCGTTCGTGAAAAATTTCATGTACGAATCCACGATCCAAATACTTCTTGCTGCCACCGAATTTCTTGATCCATGGATGATGATATAACCGTGGAAGAAAACCCGAACAATGGGGACAAAGGAAAAAAGTCTTATGATGTTGGAGCCGGAAACAGTGGAAGCTCTTCAATTGAAGTTGGGGACCAGATGTATCTGTCAAGCTCCGATAATCCAGGCCGCTCTCTTGCAGCAAAATACGATGACGGTCCTGCATTCTCAAAGTGGAGACATCAAGTTGAAATCGCCTTGGGCTCCAAAAATAAGCTTTGCTTTGTAGACGGATCCCTACCAAAACCCAGCGACAACGATGCGTATGCTGAGGCTTGGCGTTGATGCGACAGTATGGTCCGCAGTTGGATCTTGATGAGTCTTGAAAAACGCATCTCAAACTCCGTCTTGTTTCTTCCAACCGCAGCTAAGATCTGGGAGGACTTACGGGCTCGCTACGACCAAGTAGACGCTACTCGTTTGTATGAGTTGGAAAGGAGGCAAGTTAATACCGTACAAGGTGGCGACAGTATCGGGGAGTACTTCACCAAACTTAGAGGGTTGTGGGATGAGTTCGACACGGCGGCCTACTTACCCACCTGTGGTTGCATCACTGAAGGAGCTCTAAAGGACTATATTCAGAGTCAGAGGCTTATAAAATTTTTGATGGGGCTGAATGACAAGTATAACGCTGCACGAGAAAGTATTCTCATGATCAGCCCCCTTCCCACCATGGAGCAGGCGTTCTCCATCTTTATACAACAAGAGAGGCAGAAAAACATCTCCACCATTGCTGTTACCGACACTGATGCTCCAATGGCCTTTTCTGCTGCACAAGGGAGGAAGAACCTCTTCTGCGGTCAAAGTAACAATAATGGCAATAGGCACACAGCACCCCAGTGCACATACTGTTACAAGATTGGGCACACAGAAGACAGATGCTACCAAAAACACGGATTCCCAAGCGGTTGGCGAACTGCCAAAGAGAGAAAACCTCAAGCTAACAACACTACTGACCAGAAAACAGATGGCCCAAAGGATCCCTTCAACGGAAATCTGACCGCAGAACAAGTCACTCAATTGCTGGAGTATATCAGTAAGTCACAAGCCAGCAACAAGGAATCCAAGAGTGGAGTGGCTCCGAATCCAATTGTGGATTCGTTGGTAAGCGTTTCTCACACAATTCTGTCTGCTGGACTCTTAGTATTTATAAACTATTTAATGCTTCTGACCATGGTGTTTATCATGATAATGACTGGATAATTGATAGTGGCACATCCGACCACATGTGTGGCAATCTTTCCTTGTTTTATGAGTTTTCCCTCTTTGATAAACCTCATAGTGTCGGCATGCCTGATGGGCATCCCCAAACTGTTAGAATTATGGGAAATGTTAAAATAAATAACCTTATTATCCTTAAAAACGTTTTGTATGTCCTTAGTTTTAAGTTTGGTCTGATCTCTGTTAGTAAATTATCTACTGACTTAAGTGCTAAGTTGAGCTTTGATTCAACCTGTTGTGTTTATCAGGGTTGTGAGAACAAGGAACAAGTGAAGATTGGTCAAGTCATTGGGGGGCTTTATGTTCTAGACAGTCAGTGCGACAAGAAAGTTAGGAAATCTGTTAGCTTTCAGGTAGATAAAAAGGTCACCCCTATGTTAGTAAACAAAAATGATAGCTTTGTTGATCTATGGCATAACAGACTTGGGCATATCCCAAGAGAGAAATTAGTGAAATTGGGTCTTATTGAAGCAAAACTATTGCATAAAACATTTCTCTGTGAACCTTGTAACAGAGCTAAGAGTCATAGATTGGTATTTCCTTCTAGTTCAATAAAAAGCAAAAATTTGTTTAAATTAATCCATGTTGATCTTTGGGGGCCTTATAACCTGAAAACTCATGATGGTTTTTCCTATTTCTTGACTATTGTGGAAGACAAAAGTCGTGTAACTTGGACGCATCTTTGTGATCTCAAATCTGATTCCTTTAATTTGCTTGTCAGTTTCATCAGCATGGTTGAAAAACAATTTGATAAAAAAGTTAGATGTGTTAGAACTAGATAATGCCTATGAGCTGGGAAGTAGTAAATTAGGAATTGAATACTTCAAGAACAAAGGAATTAGGCATCAAACAACCTGCCCCCATACACCTCAACAGAACGGAGTCACAGAAAGGAAACACAGACATATTTTAGATACTGCTAGGGCTCTGATTTTTTCTTTCTTCCCAAGAAGTTCTGGGGGGAAAGTATTTTGACTGCCACTTACCTCATCAATAGGATGCCCCTGTCCAGCATAGAAAACAAAACCCTTTTGAAATAATTTACAGTACAAAACCTGATTATTCAACCTTAAGAACCTTTGGCTGTCTATGTTTTGCGAACATCAATAAAAATCAGCATGACAAGTTTCTGTCAAGATCTTTGAAATGTGTTTTCCTTGGGTATGGGCACAACAAAAAGGGGTATAAACTTTATGACATGGATAATGGGAAGATAATATGGAATAGGGATGTTTTTTTTCATGAACAGATTTTTCCTTTTAGAGCCAATCTAACCACTTCAATAGAATGTTTTCCTACTGACACACACAAAGAAACAGAATCTCTTGGGGATGAGTTTTTCCCTACTGTTGATACTAATGAAACAATTGAGGAAGAACAGAAATACTTCAGGATATTTCAGGACAGACAATTCGAAGAAGAAAATGATGAGGAAGGAACAAGGACTCAAGCATTTGGAGGGGAACAACCGAGAGAAGAGGTTGTCTTGTAAGGAACAGAAGAAGAACTGACCATTATGGGAGGCACAGAAGATGAAGAAAACAGCCTGAGGAGATCTGAGAGAACCAGAAGCAGACCAACTTATCTGAAAGACTATGTTGTTGGTTCATCAAGACTTGAAAAAGATAAGTTTTCTGTTCATTCTCCCTCTGATTCTTTAAGTATTTATCCTGATTATTTCTCAAAAATACTGAGTGACAGAGTTGCTTTTGCCAATCTTGCTAATCATGCTTATTCTGATTGTGATTCTAATATGGTTAACACACATGAAATTAATAGTATCATTGATAGTGGAAAACTGTCACAGACTTTGGGTCTTCTTCTTGTTGATAAAAATAATCACCATTGATGTTTAGTAAATTCTAGTGACACTACAGAACCTGATAGTTATGAGGAGGCAGCTAGGGATAAGAGATGGCAAAAGGCCATGAGTGATGAGTTTTTAGCCTTAGAGAACAACAACACTTGGGACTTGGTTGAGCCACCGCATGGAATCAAACCAGTAAAATGCAGATGGGTGTATAAGGTTAAGTATAGGGCAGATGGCAGTGTAGAGAGGTTTAAGGCCAGGTTAGTTGCTAAGGGTTTCACTCAAAGGTATGGAGTGGATTATTTAGAAACTTTTCCCCTGTTGTTAAGTTTACAACAATTAAAGCCTTAATCATAGTTGCTGTCAAGAGAAATTGGACAATAAGTCAGTTAGATATAAACAATACCTTCCTCCATGGGGATTTGGAGGAAGATGTTTATATGTATATTCCCCAAGGTCATAAACAAGAGGCTTCTGGTAAGATTTGTAAATTAAGAAAATCTCTCTATGGTCTTAAGCAAGTGTCTAGACAGTGGCATCATAAGCTAAGTGTGTTCCTCAAGTCCTTAGGCTTTACTCAGTCACTTAATGATTATTCATTATTCATTAGTTTGAAGAATAACAAGGTCTGTTTTTTGGTTGTATATCTGGATGGTATTTTGATAACTGGCAATGATTTAACTCTGATAAGTTCTGTTAAAAGGGGTCTGGACAGACAGTTTAAGATTAAATATTTGGGTAGGCTAAATTTCTTCTTGGGTATGCAGTTTCTGCATACTACCGAAGGAATAATTTTGACCCAAAGAAAATATTGTGAAGATCTCCTGAAAGAATTCGGTTGTCTGAATTGTAAAGATGTTGTTGGTCCTCTGGATTCTAGTGTGAAATTGTTGCGAAATGAGGGAAAACCATTGGGTGATCCTACCTTGTATAGGAGATTGGTAGGGAAAATAAGTTACTTGGCTCACAGTCGTCCTGATCTTAGTTTTACCATTCAGGTGTTAAGTCAATTTCTCAGTTTTCCTACTGAAATGCATTATAAAGATGCTGCTGTTCACACCTTGAGTTACATTAAGGGCACTCTGAATTATGGTTTGTTTTTCAATAACATAAAGGACTTTACACTAACTGCTTTTTGTGACTCGGACTGGGCAGGTTGTCCAAACACTAGAAGGTCCATCAGTGGGTACTTTATTCAGCTGGGAGGATGCCCTTTATCTTGGAAGTGCAAGAAGCAGACAACCGTGGCTCTGTCATCTACAGAAGCAGAGTATCGAGCCATGAGGAACGTCACTGTAGAACTCAGCTGGATCACGCGGCTGTTGCATGAGCTGGGGGTGCAGGACATACTTCCTGTTCCACTTAAGTCTGATAGCCAGGCCGCGATTTATATTGCGAGGAACCCAGTGCTGCACGAACGCACCAAGCACATAGAGCTTGATGTGCATTTTGTGAGGCAAAAGTTGCAGGAGGGCATGATGGTGATGGAGTTTGTGAGTTCTGATAACCAGTTGGCTGACAGCCTGACCAAACTGCGGCCTGGTCGGGCCTATCCTCTCGAGATGAGAAGACTGGGACTGAAGTTGGATGTGGACTAGTTTTTGGTTCGAGTCAGCTGCGGCTCTGTTCTTCAAATCTCAGAAGACTGATGCCTCCTAAGATTTGAGGGGGGTGTTAGAGAAGTGGTTATTTATGCAGCTGACTATTATGTTTAGGTGTATTGTCTTTGTATCTGTTTGGGTTTTACTGTTGGGCTATTACCATTGCTGGGCTAGGCTCATTAGGCTAAAGAAGTTGTCTGGCTTGGTCTTATTCTATGGTGTACTGTAGATAGTTAGACTCTTTCTTTCTTCTCTATTCAAACCTTCCACGTTGGGCAAGGTTTTGAGTCTGTACATTCGTCGATCTTGAATGCTTTGAATACAGAAGTCTTCGTTTCTTTCAAAAGAAGCCGATTAAGTTGAAGCCAAAAGCCCAAGAGACAATCGGATTTAAAGTATAGAGTAAATTACTCGGAACCCCTTAGGATTGGGTATAATACAGTTAATCCCCTTGTGTTTATCATAATTATTAGTAACCACCTTGAGGTTACAGTATCTTTGACTATGAGCCCCCAAACTATAACTCTATTATCAAAATGTTAACCATATGCTGGACCATCAACTTATTCACATTATTAATGACATGCTGGACAAAGAACACTATTTAATTAGCATTCTTATTGTCCGAAAAACGTCAACCTTACCTCAGAAATGCATCTGAATTGGGATGAGGGAGAGTTAAACGATGTTGATTAAGCATTTTTGTTGTCCTGGCTCACATTAATAATGTGATTAAGCTGATGGGTCAACATGTAGTTAATGTTTTGATAACAAAGTTATAGTTCAGGGGCTCATAGTCAAAGATACCGTAACCTCAAGGTGGTTACCAATAATTATGATAAACACAAGGGGGTTAACTGTATTATCCACATTCCTGAAGGGGGTTCTTAGTAATTTACTCTAAAGTATACGAGAGAAAGAAAGCATGTAAAATAATGATGACATGTACACCTTAAAGTAGACTAGCTAATGCGTGGATTGCTTTGAAAAAAAAAAAACAAAACGCATAACTTTGGCCCTCGCCACAGCTTTAACCCACAAAGGTACCGTTCGGCAAAAGCAACTACTACTACATTTATGATAAAGGTGCAATAAAGGTGTGTGTGGTTACTTTTTTGAAGTGTGGTTAACTAATAGTAAACTGACAAGTGTACTCAAGTTAAATTTCAGTGAGCCTGACTAATATTCTGAACCAATAGTATTGAAACACATGGAGTAGCTTTATGATAAATCTACTCTTTTTTTTTTTAAAGCAACATAAATGTTGTTGCCGAACGCAACCAAAACATAATAAGCCCGTTCTGTGAACGCGGCTTTTCTTGCGTTTAGATTGATGCGTATGTGGTTAACTATTGGTTAACCAATGAGAGTCCATTATTCCAGTTATAGTGGGACCAAGAGGTAGTAAAAAATAAATAGATAAGTGACACATGTCACATTAATGTATGTAAAAAAATAAAAGCGCTCATCGAACGCTCCCAAAATCTTAGACTGTAAATGCACCACTGGAGAAAATCACATGTAGAAAATCTAAGAGGAATGTACAGATAATAAGGGGGACGCACAAATTTGGCCCTCGCCATAGAGAAAAGTTTCATTAAAAAAATAAGGGAAAATTCACAATGATTTGAGTTT
This sequence comes from Limonium bicolor, assembly GCA_023374045.1. Lineage (NCBI taxonomy): Eukaryota > Viridiplantae > Streptophyta > Magnoliopsida > Caryophyllales > Plumbaginaceae > Limonium > Limonium bicolor. The sequence continues at coordinate 83,846,808 of CM041782.1, forward strand.
ATAATTCACAATATACCTCTTTTTAGAAAGTTATTCATAGAATATCATGATTTGAGTTTGAAATTCACAAAATGCCACTGTCTGCTAACAGACATTAGTCTCGTCGTTAAGTCTCTGGTAAATGACGAAAATACCCCTAAGGACAAGTTTGATTTTTTTTTTAAAAAAATTGAATTGTGCTGATTCGACTGTGCAACGGCTATTTATTTTTATTTTTAAAAAAGTACACAAAATACTCTTGTTTGGTTTTATAGTTTACAATATGTCACTATTTAGGTTTTGATGTTCATAATATGCCATGATTTGAGTTTATATGTTCATAAAATGCCTCTGTTTTTGCTTAACGGCTAGTTTGAGCCCAACTGTTCTTTTTTGCCTATATAAAGACCTTCTTACCATGTAAGCAAAGCACAAACACCATATTAAAGCCATGGCCTTATTTACAACTATAATCAATGAAAAGTTTCAAACAATTCATTGCAAATGTGGAGCCCCATCAAACCGTACCCTCTCCCGCAAAGAAACTTCGGTTGGAATGGCGTACTATATAACTACTGGGCATGTGATTTTTCAAGTGGTAGGCACCGGTGATGCAAGATTGATACTCTTCTCATCCTAGGGTAAGACATGCTGGCTACACCAAATCGTACTCAACTATGGAGGCTCTAACTCTACTGTTACCTCTGCTCGTTCTGAAGCTCCACATCAAGAGAGCATGACAACTGATGCGAATCTTATCAATAGCATTAGGGAAGAGATAAAGAAAGAACTTAAAAAAGAGATGAGGCAAAGCATGAAGTAGAAGTTTCTTTAGGCTGTAGTTGTATTTGCAACTGTAATCTGTATCCGCAATATATGAAGTACTTTAATATATATTAATGCTAAAAAAACATGTGTTTGTAGCTGTTTACACTTCTACTTACAATAACTTTCACATCTTTCCATAAAAACCAACCAAAATCACCGCTAAATAGATCTGTGCACAACGATTAGATTGCTGCATTAACAACAAAATCAATAGAAGAACATTAGTCATAGTCACACAACGATTAGATCGCTTGCATTAACAACGACACCAACAGAAGAACAGATTAGTCATAGTCACACAATGAATTGTTTGAAATTTTTCATTGATTGTAGTTGTAAACAAGGTTGTGGCTTTAGTATGGTGTTTGTACTTTGTTTACATGGTAAGAAGGTTTTTATATTGGCAAAAAAGAGATGTTATGCTCAAACTAGCCGTTACAGGTTACAGCAAAAATATGGACATTTTGTGAACATATAAACTCAAATCGTGGTATATGTGAACATCAAAACCTAAATTGGCATATTGTAAACTATAAAATCAAACAATGGTATTTTGTGTACTTTAAAAAAATTAAAAAAATAGTCGTTGTACAGTCGAATCAACCCAATTCAATTTTTTTTTTTTAAAAAATCAAACTTATTATCAGGAATATTTCATCATTTACCAAAGAGACTTAATGGTGAATGTAACATCTATTAGTGAACAATGACATTTTATGAATTGTAAACTCAAAATGTAGTATTTTATTAACAATTTTCTAAAAAATGATATATCGTAAATTATAAACTCAAAAGACAATATTTTATGAATTTTCTCGATCGAAGATTAGCATATAATCTGAAATACAATTATAAAAGGGAATTTTCATGAAATACCACTGTGTTTTTAAAATTACACAGGATACCACTAAGTTTTTACTTATTTCACCAGATAACACTCTGTCTCATATTTTGCTAAATGTTCCATTAATATCCCTAGAAAAAAGACTCATATAAATAGTTAAACAAAAGTGGTGTCTTATGAAATTTATCAATATGACATGTCACTTTCAAGTTGTTAATTAATAACAGGGGTAGTTTAGTCTTTTTCCTGGAATATTAATGGAACATTTAATAAAATATAAGACAGAATGTTATCTGATGAAATAAGTAAAAACTTAATATTATGCTGTATAATTTTAAAAACTCAATGATATATGATGAAATTTCCCATAATAAAAAAACGCTTACTCATTCATCACCGCATACCTAATGCAATTCGTGTATATATTTTTTTTTATAAAAAAAAATTCGTGTATATTTATGTCCTGTATTTCTCTGCTGCTACAGCTGTACTGCAGGCTTTTGTCAGTGCGTATCAATTTCACACGTTCTTTTGATGTCGGCTTTTATTTGTTACTCCCTAATCAATTCAGAAGGCAGGAAACATTTTCTATAAAAAATAGTAAGAGAAAAACATATCACAGAATAAATAAGACCGCTATTCATCATGGAGGAAGTATCAACCACTGAGTCAGGTATGGCTGCTCTAAGCGCATGTGCTCACCCCACTAATAAATACTTATACCATTACGTATCTAGATCTTATCTTTTACTATTAGGGAAATTTCATGAAATGCCACAATCTTTTTTGCTAATTCATGATATCACTAAAGTCACAAAATGTCATTATATTTTGTAAAAGGTTCATGAAATGCCACTATAATAATCACCACATACAAAAAGACAAAAATACTCCTACTAGTAACAAAGTACTTTTAAAGACAAGATGTCCCGGGGAAAAAAAGCAAAAATTCACAAAAAGGGCAAAGACAGGTAAAAAGAGAAAAGAAGGGAGAGGAAAGGGAAAAAAAGCAGAAAAGGGGAAAAAAGGAAAGAGGGGAAAAAAGAGGAAAACAAAGAAAAGGGCCAGGGGGGAAAAGGGAGGCAGGACCAGAAAAAAGAGGAGAGTGCGAAACAAAGAAGGGAAACCAAAGGGCGACCAAGGGAGACAAGGAAAGACCAGAAGGTAGACGAAAGAGGAGCGAAGGAGGATCAGACAGGGGAAATTAGATTTTCTATTAATTTAAATTATTTTTTCAAAATAAATTTATCAACAAAATAAAAAAAAATTTACCAAGAAAAAATAATTTAAATTAATAGAAATAATAATTAAAAATGTATGGTACTTATTTGATATAAATTATGGTAGTTAATTGGTATAAATTGATAGAAAAATTGGTATAAATTATTTGTTTTGAATACAATATTCTTTTTATGGTACTGCATAAATTTTTAAAAATGTATATTATTTTTTTTCATATCTTATAATATTTTCATTTTTTTATAATTTTTATAATTTTTTATAATTTTTATTTTTTAAAATTTTTTAAATTTTTTTTAGTTTTTTATATTTTATTGTATTTTGATATTTTTGTGAATTTTTTAACCCTTAGGGGCATATTATGAACTTTAAAAGTAGTTTGTTAATTACTAGAGGTATTTATCTTTTTTCCATATGTTCATTGAGTATAGTGGCATTTCATGGAATTTAACGAAATATAGTGGCATTTTGTGACGTTTTTATTGTTAGTGGCATTTCATGAATTAGCCAAAATATAGTGGCATTTCATGAAATTTTCCTTTGTCTTTTTCATCTTTTCATTGAGTATAGTGACATTTTATTGAGTTTTACGAAAATATAGTGACATTTTGTGACTTTCTTTTTTGTTAATAGCTTTTAATGAATTAGCCAAAATATAATGAGATTTCATCAAATTTCCCTTACATTAAGACAGCCTCACCCGTTGTGGTCACATGCACACAGTTAATATCCATTATTGAAGAAAGAAATCATTTTTGAATGGAATTTTGTGGTGTATCCGCCCGCTTCCCGTTCGAAAAGCATAGGCCTCACTCACTACTCTCGTCTAAAAGACTATTTTATCATTAAAAACGTGTAGAGTTTGTGTGAGGGAAAGAACGAGAGTAAGGATGGAAGTGGAGAGCGCCTTGATATGATCGAGAAGTAGGAGAGAATAGTTACGCCAGAAACTCGTATATGCAGGTATATATACAATTAATCTCAGTATGTTATTTAATTTTCTAAAGTAACATATAACTTTTCTTTGTGTTCTTCAACAGACACGGAATAATTTATTTCATAGTGATCATCTCATTTTTTTTTCTTTTTTTTGAGAATTTAATGACCATATATATGCATGTTAGGTTTTTGTTATCTATGATTTAATGTACTATATTCTTTGTAATGACTGTTTGTTTGATTACTCACATAAATGTAGTTCTTAACTTATTTTTATTCATCATGCAGAAGACACTTTAGTATCGGCAACCCCAGGTGTAACACCCCTACCGGTAACCACATCATTAACTCTTAACCCGTCTTCATACCAATACACAAGCAGCGGAATTCAACTACAAACTGGTGGGTGATAAATGCCGTTAGTCACCCACGTGACTAACAAGGCCAAATCCAATCCAATAAACAATACAAATACAATATCGTCTGATGGGTCTTTACCGAGTACACTACACAAAACGATACATACCATTCCTTATCGATTCTCAAACCAACTACAACCTTCAATCCCATAATATACAAATTCAATCTCCATACAGTTCTATACCGAGTAACTACAATTCCCAAGTCTATTGATGACCCTTTGGTCTTACAATTCCATAATACAAACAATACAATTATTAGTCAACTACCCATGCGTAATCACAACCCTGTCCTACTCTCGAACGGTGATCCGCTTCAATGTTCCTGTAAAATAAAAACGATGCCCCTAGGGGCTCAGCAAAATTGCTGCATATGACTTCCGCATACCCCGCGTACTAGCGAGGGTACGCCGACTATTTGGTCGAGAGCATGCGATTCATTTTATTTCAATCAACATGCATACAACATACATTATATATGTACATTCACAATCAAAGTTCACATTGAACGCAAACACTAACACACACATCAGTAGGTTAGTTTAATATGTTCTTTACTTAGACTTGAGGGTTTCTGCCTCACTATGCTCTACTCATTTGCTCATTGTCATACCCACTCTCTTGGGTTACACTTACTCGAATTCTCTTACTCCCAATCTCGACTCAATACTCAAACTACAACTCAACTCTCTCGAGTCTCACCTCAATACTCAGTACTCACATGTTCAATTCTCAATACTCAATACTCAGGTTCTCAAGGGCACATGTTAAGTCATTACTCATGACCTCCGGGCAGGGTCATACACATGACCCACCACCGGGCTTACAAATACAAAGGGGGCTATGCATTTAGCTCCTCAAGTTCACCAATGTCCAGTTCTCTACCGGACTACTCAAATTCCCAAACTCCTCTCTCGGAGTCATTTCACAATCTCATGGATTAGCCTAGAGGTATCTCTCTCGATAACATCTATTGGCTTAGGGAATTCTCAATGTCTAGTATTCTAAGATTTAAGGTCTTACCCTACTTATCGAATACTCTCATGTTCGTGACATTGTTCATTTTAGTCGGTTCCTCTCATTGGGGTTCAACTATATTTCTAAGGGGTTTGGTGATCCCTTACCATGCTTTACTTTACTCAAGGTTCATAATCTGAACAATTATCCATCCTCTAGAAAGAGGTTACTCATTTACTTCAACTATTAATTATTGTGTGGATTAAATCAATTCGGTTCTCTAACCGTTATCGGGAGGTTACTACTCCCGTATGCTTTCTCACGTTCTTGTGCGTTCGTAGGTTTATGTTACCGTGTATTGGTTTGATAGTTGTAGGGTGTTTCCTCCATTTATTTCGTTCTCAACTTGACTCTTTCTACGAGTCTCTACTCACTCAAGGCTCAACTATGAGTCGCACTACAATACACAATCACATGCAAGCAACTCATTCACCATTCATCCATTTCATGAATTATACAAACTTTAGTTTAAATTCAATCCAACAAACAATAATACACTACAAGCACTACCAAGTGCAAACAAACCGATTCGTGCATTATCTTGTTAGGTGATCACACAATCAAACAAGCACACAAATCGGGTAACCAAGTTAGGATACAGAGCATGAGAAAATCATACCTTTCACCGGGGTTAACTTTACCGGGTGTTCTCACGTTCCTTGATTCACCCTTGTTCCTCGAATCTCACTCACAAACCACTGACTACATGCCAAATGGTTCTATTAATATTTGAGCATTACGGTATGTACATAATTGCTACTCCCGTACTTACCCCGTTACCCCGTTATTTCGGTTTAACTTAGTGTACTTAATTCCTTAACTTACTCACTCACTTTCAACACTTGTTTATACTTCTTAGGACCTTTACAAGTCACCAAACAACTCCTAAACATCATCTAAAACCAATACCATTCAATCCCCCATGTTTTAAAGCCTTAAAAACACTTTTTGTGCATTTCTGGGGGTGGTCCGGGACTTGGTCCGGACCCAAAATCCCAGACCAATGGTTCTGTGTACTCTCGGCCTATTTTATCTTGTGGTCCGGGACTTGGTCCCGGACCAATGTAGATTTTCACTTTCGGCATGTTTTTTGATGCGGTCCGGGACTTGGTACATATCCTAAGTCCCAGACCCTGCTAAAAACTGCTATTAAGGTCATTTTTTTAACCCCAAATCAACCCTTAATCCACCCCTAATCATTCCATAAACTTTCCACAAGTTTCCTACATAATTAAACACCTCAAACACTCCTTAAACCACTCCAAATCTTTGGTTTAATCAACCACCCAATTCTTGCTCAAATTCAACAAACTCACTTTTCACATTCTTGCATTTGGCACACTTATGCATTTCTATTTCCTTTGATAGTTCTTACCTCCTACCAAACTTACCAAATCACTCAATGACCATACCAATTCATTCCTATATATATACCATTCTAAAACCCAAGTCCAACTCTCATTTCCACTATTATGACACTAACTCTTTTTCTTGAAATTCCAAGTTACCAAGCATCATTATGCTACAGATTTTACACTCTCTTATATCCATTCTCCATCTACCATTACAAGGCTACCCATCAACTCTAAACAACACTATAAACACCGAGGTTCTCTGATTCACTAAGTCATCTTAAAACATTTATTTTTCTACCAAAATTTTGCCATAACCTCCCCATAAACCTTACATGTCCGAACTCATCTTTTTCACCATTTCCAATCCTAAACTAGCCACACCCTTACAAGGGTCATACCAGCACACAATGAATCCACCAACCTCATCCAAATTCCATAAAGCCAATATACTACAATAGCTCAAAGCTTGACACTTAAGCCCTTAATTCAAAGCAACAATTCGCAAGTTCTCTCAAGTTCAACTAAACACATTATTTCTCACACTTTGGGTTCATTATTCAATTTAACCCATCCCAAATCCTTGAACTGTAACACCCCAACTGCTAAACCTGAACCATCATGTAACGAACCTGCAACAATAATATTACAACACAGTGGAAGAAAGTACTAAAGGTTGGTGTTACCGCCGTTAGTCACCCACGTGACTAACTAGGCCTATTCCAGTCTCAAGGGTGACTAACTAGGCCTATTCCAGTCTCAAGCTACGGTCTGATGGACCCGAGTGTACCGAACATAAGTGTGTACAAGTCTTAAAACAAATACAATACCGAGTCTGAAGTAGCTCTCCTATTATTACAACTTACTACCACATTTTATAAAGCGAGTGTACAGGCACACTCGTAATGTAAATTAAACCCATCGTGCTCTACCCACTCCTACTCTCAGGCTGGGTCCTTGTCTGGCACCTACCTGCAAAGTTTGAATCACAGGCCCCAAGGGGCTCAGCATATTGCTGGTACAGAAAACGTGCAGCCCACAAGCTATCAAGGCTACACACGACTACTTGTCGTATACATGCAGTTGATTATTCATACAAACAAATAAGAAGTACAATAACAACAATACATTTATGTGAAACATTCACAGCTCAAATAAATCGAACGTCGTAATGGACGTCCATTAATGAGTAAGTTAGATTCCTAAATCCAAGGCCTGAGAATTGTTTAGTTCTCGTGTTTGACCATTCCTTATAGTGTCAACCATTCTCCTATTAGAATTGGTTGTTCTCTAACTGAATTGTTTATTTTCGGGTCAAGTAACCCTAGCCAATGAGTTATTAGCTCCATTGGTTTAATAAACAATAATTCTTAAGTTATGAGGGGTGTAGGCTTGACCCTCCTGCGCCTCCTGAAGTTGCCTCCCATCTCGAACTGTTCACTCGAGATGGCCGGGTCAGTTTGTCGACCCTAGGCGGAAGACAGATCTGATGCAGATGCCGACCTCCTAAACCTGAACATGCATGACCGGAGTCAGTCCCGGATTCCTCTCCTCACAAGTTCCAGTTAGCTGAAGTCTCTTTGACAATTGGTTGGTTAAACCTCCCTCGGTATTAACCAACTAACAGTAAGGGTACTTATAACTTTATACAATTGTTTATTAAACAAAGTTAATGAACAAGCTCTGATCAAGTAATGTTAGTGTACAATGGACACAATAACAATACAGTAAATCGGTTTCATGCTTAATCTTGTTTGGTCGTATCACAATAACACATAGCACACAAACCGAGGTAGACCTCGTTAGCAAACAAGCTACAAGAATCCCATACCTTAGCCTATCGACGCTTGTCCACTCCTGGATGACGTCTCGGCTATTCTGGTCACCTACTCCGCTCCTATAGTTCATTAGGACGGCGTGGTTAAATAACTTAATTTCCGTATTTTTACTATTCAATACGTATTTTACTATTCACATATACGTATTTACTATTCATGTATACGTATTTACTATTCATTTGTACGTTTACTATTCATTTATTATTTACTATTATTTTACGTATTTACTATTCATGTATACTAAAAATTTTCGTATACGCCCGTATGATACTCCGTATCATACGTATTTATTTATTTTCCCAATATAACTTGTATTTTTATTAAAAATACTTAAGTAATAATTCCTCCTATACTTATTAAATTACGGGTATACCCCTCGTATACCTTAATTATATACGGGTCTCCTTTAACCCTGTTTTAACTCTGTTTCTTTTACAACTTGTTTCTAAATTCTTTATTTAATTTCCTTAACCTTCTAAACACAAAAAATGTGTTATTTACATTACTTACTCATAGTTTCCTTTAATCTCTATTTTTTTATAATAAGTTCTAAACTTGTTATTTTTATTTCTAATCTTCCAAAGTCTTATTTAATTAATTTCTTTTATTCTTTTGGTCAATTACCAAAATATACCTAGTTTGACCAGTCTATTACGGTCAAACCCTCAACTTTCCAGAATTACCAAATTACCCTAAAGTTAATTTAACTTAACTTTTTATTCCTTTATCCTTTTAATATCTAATCTTTTGCTACAAATTTTATTCTAACTCCCAAAATATTTTACAAACTGTCATTGACCAAGTTTGACCACGTTTGACCAGTTTGACCAGGGAAATTACCATTTTACCCTTGTGGTCTTTTCTTTTATCCTAACTTTTAACCAAATTAACTCTAATTAATTTCTAATTTTCGTAACTAATTTTCCTACAGATTTTTGAACACCAAAAATCATTTTAAACATCTCTAAATCACCAGATTTAATTATCTAATGTTGTAGTATATATATACTATCTTTTATTAACTTTAAATATACCAAAAACCTTATAAATTCTATAATACTTATAAACTCTTTATAAATTGTAAACTTAATTCTACAATTATTTTCCCATCATCTAAACTTCATAAATTTCATAATAATTCATATATGTTTTCGGCAATTACAATATATACCAAAACTTCACAATTTTACATATTACACTTAATTATACTAATTCCTTTAATTTAACTTAGTTATATAATTTTTCTAACTCATAAGTCTCTTAATTTTCGGCCATACCAAATAATAGTATATGAACTTTTCTTATATATTATGATAGCTTATATTAAAGCTTATATCATAAGGATTATAATCTAATTTTAGATTTACAAAATATTAACATTTTAGGTGCTAAAAATTAAATCTAACACCTACTAAATTCGGTAATAATAAACAAGTATATGATAGGTTAGATCATATATAGATCAACATTTAGAACCATGAAATAGGTAGTTTTAGAGTTTACCTTGTATATTAACCTTTTAGCTTAATATTTAAGCTTGAATTCCTTAGAAATTTGGCCAGCAATTTGCTAAAGGAATTGTCCCCAAAATTACAATAAGATGAAGAATAAGATGGGTTAGTATCCCATGCCAATCGGCTGTAACAAAAACCAAAGAATAAGAAGTTTTCAAGAAGGCAATGTTTTACCTCGAGAATCAAAGGCACTTCAGTGGTTTTTCCTACGAATCTTGGGGCTCATGAGCTATGGTTGTAAAGCTCTTGAAGAGAGGATTCCAACGAGCTATCAAGCTTGTGATTTGGAGCTAGGACGAGAAAGTTATTCTTACAAGGAAGGGTGTTCTTTAAGGTTCAAAACCGTGAAGTTTGCTTGTTTTGTGTTCTTCCTTCAAAGAGAGGATGAGTTCCGAATTTGAAGCTCTCATTTGATAGGTAAGAGTCTGGTTAATCATTCACTAAGGGGACAACATAATAATGCAAGGCAAGGAAGTCTTGATTAGGTGTAATAGTGAATTTAAAAGGCAAATCACTTGGTGACTCCCCTTGCTGTCGGCAGCCCTCCTCCATTTGATCTATTTTTTTGTTTTATCTTGTATTTATGTAACATTTAATGACTTAATTTCGTTCATTATGACATATACCATGTTATAGGTATGTTACAAGGCCAAAAATGCCTTAAAACACATTTTATGTGCTTCCCGGTTCACATTGATTTTGCAATTTGTTTTGGCTAGTTTAAATGTGTTCTTAGTACATTTGCAACCTTTAGAAACTTTGTTCGTGAAATAGCATGTTGCTAATTCCAACTTAAACCAAGTCGTTTAGTGGTTTCTCCTTGACTTTCGTCAGTTTAGTACCGGTTTTTGTGTGGACTTGTATACTTAATTTGTGTGTATACGCTATGGCTCCTATGACCATTTTATTGTTGTTACCTTACTTCTTAATGGTATTTAGGCTCATTAGCATTTTAATTCCATGTATAAATGCTTAAGGCACATTTCTCCTTAAAGCACATTTTCGTGCTCTAAGGTGCGTTTTCGGTTTAAACGCTTAAGGTATGTTTTTGTGTACATTGTTGTTTAAACTCTTTTCTAATGTTTCTAAGGCATATTATAGCCTTAATATATTATAATTAGATAGTTCATCAATATACTAAGGTTTGGGGTATTTCAATCTACCCCCCTTAAAAGAACTTTGTCCCCAAAGTTCCTATGCATCTAATATCTCTTAGAATACACAGGTAACTTCACATACAAATCACATACATCACACAACAGTATATAGCTTTCTGACTCATAATGTCTGCCACATTTATTAAGGTTCAGACTCATAAGGTCTGTCACAAAGTATATATATACATACTTAACACTGAGTAAGCAAATACTTAACACTAAGTAAGCAACAAACAACAATCAACACTATGTGATTGTTTGCTTACAACTTAAAAGCAAAGAGGCTCTACCCCCCTTAAAAGGGGTACGCCCCGTACCCTTAACAAGAAACTAGTCTGAAAAGAGCGAAGGGTACTTCGCCCGCATCATATCCTCTAACTCCCAAGTAGCCTCCTCGACGTCCTGGTTGGACCAGAGAACCTTCACCAGTCTCACTGACTTGTGGCGAGTGTCCCTAGTCTTCGTGTCCAAAATCCTCTGAGGGGTCTCTACTGATCTCATGGTTGGCTCTATGGTTAGCCGTTCGGCCTGCAAAACATGGGAGGGGTGGTGCATTTATTTCTTAAGCTGTGAGACGTGGAAAACATCATGCACTTTACCCAGCTCACCAGGTAGGTCTAACCTGTAAGCAACTGGGCCCACCCGCTCCGTAATAGTATAAGGACCTACAAACTTTGGGCTCAACTTGCCCTTCTGTCCAAATCTGAATATTCCCTTCATCGGCGAAACCCGCAGAAATACCTGATCGTTCACAGAGAACTCTAAGTCTCGTCGTCGCGTATCAGCATACGACTTCTGTCTATCCTGGGCTGCCTTCATATTCTCTCGAATTTGCTGAACCTCAGCCTGAACTTGCTCCAAGTACTCCGGTCCTATGATGACCGCTTCACTTGACTCATCCCAACAGAGTGGTGTGCGACATGGTCTGCCGTACAACGCTTGGAAAGGTGCCATCTTGATCGTAGCATGATAGCTATTGTTGTATGAGAACTCGATCAGATGCAACTTATCGATCCAACTGCCCTGGAAGTCCAAGGCACATGCTCGCAACATGTCCTCAAGTGTCTGAATCGTACGCTCAGTCTGACCATCTGTCTGAGGGTGGAACGCGGTACTTAGCTTCAATTCTGTACCCAGCGCTTCCCGTGTAGTTTTCCAGTATCTCGAAAGGAATCTGGTGTCTCTGTCAGATACTATGGTCTTAGGTACTCCGTGGTGTCTCATGATCTCCTTATCGAACAGTTCCGCAAGCTTCGTTACCTTCCAAGTGTCCTTCATCGGTATGAATCGGGCTACCTTGGTCAGGCGATCAACTACAACCCATATCATGTTCAGACCTCCCCTGGTAGGTGGGAGTCCAACCACGAAATCCATGGAGATATCATGAAACTTCCACTCTGGAACTGGCATTGATTGAACCATGCCTCCAGGTCGCCTGTGCTCGAACTTTACCTTCTGGCAAGTTAGGCACCTCACTACAAACTCAGTAACGTCACTCTTCATCCCAGTCCACCAGAAGTAACGCTTCATGTCTTTATACATTTTCGAAGCTCCCGGATGGATAGAAACAGAAGAACAGTGTGACTCTCGTAGAATGCGCTCCTTTAGCTCAGTGCTACTGCGAGGAATGCATAATCGGCCTTCAATCTGATCAGATCATCATCATGTAATTCGAAGTCGTATTTCTGGCTCTCGAATGTACCCTCTATCAGCTTCTGCCTGATCTCCATCATATATGAATCGCTCTGCTGAGCCTCTCGCACCTCATCAATCAAGCTGGAACTAGCAACCATGGCATGAAGCGAGTGTGCTCGACGACTCAGAGCATCAGCTACAACATTGGCCTTCCCTTCTTTGTACTGGAGGTCAATGTCGTAGTCCTTAAGGAATTCTAACCATCTTCTCTGTCTCATATTCAGCTCCTTCTGAGTGAATATGTATTTCAAGCTTTTATGGTCGGTGTAGACTGTCAAACTAACTCCGTATAAGTAATGGCGCCATATCTTCAAGGCGAAGACTACAGCTCCCAACTCAAGATCATGTGTAGGGTAGTTTCCTCATGTTTCTTCAGCTGGCGAGAGGCATAGGCAACTACCTTGCCATGCTGCATGAGTACACAACCCAATCCCCTACCAGATGCGTCACAATATACCTCAAATCCCTCTGTACCGTCTGGGATAGTCAGAATAGGTGCAGAAGTCAATGAGTCCTTCAAGCTCTGAAATGAACTCTCACAGTCATCTGTCCATACAAACGGTGCATCTTCTTCATCAAACTGGTCATTGGCTTGCTGACTTAGAAAAGTCCTTAACAAATCTCCTGTAATAACCTGCCAAGCCGAGAAAACTCCTGATGTCGGTAACTGACTTCGGTCTTGGCCAGGTGCGCACGCGTCAATCTTTGCTGGATCCACTGAGATCCCAGCATCTGAGATGACATGACCAAGGAAAGAGACCTGGTCAAGCCAAAACTCGCACTTGGAGAACTTAGCATAAAGCTGGTTCTCCCTTAGTATCTCTAAAACTCGTCTCAAGTGACTTCATGTTCACTTCTCGACCCTGAATATATGAGTATATCATCGATGAAGACCACAACTGACTTGTCCAACTGTTCCCTGAACAAACGGTTCATCAAATCCATAAATATCGCCGGTGCGTTCGACAAACCAAACGGCATCACTGTAAACTCGTAGTGGCCATATCTCGTCCGGAATGCCGTCTTCTCAATATCTTTCTCTCTAACAGGAATCTGATACCCTGACCTGAGATCAATCTTGGAGAACAGATGCCCCTTTCAATTGATCAAATAAATCATCTATGCGTGGTAGCGGATATTGTTCTTTATTGTAACAGTATTCAACTCCCTGTAGTCGATGCAGAGGCGGAGACTGCCATCCTTCTTCTTCACGAAGAGTACTGGCGCTCCCCATGGTGATACACTAGGCCGCACAAACCCTTTGTCGAGCAGGTCTCTCAGCTGTTCTTTCAATTCATTCATCTCAGCTGGAGCCATGCGGTAAGGCGCCTTGGCTATCGGTCCGGTTCCTGGTAGCAGCTCGATGGTGAACTCTACCTCCCGTGGTGGTGGCATGCCGGGTAGTTCCCTTGGAAAGAGGTCGGGAAACTCCGACACCACTGGTACTTTGGGGTCAAACTCTGAATCTCTCTCTATATCCTGAACATAGCAGAGGTACACTTCTTTATTCTTTCTCAGCTCTCGATACATGGCCATAGCGGTGATGATCTTGGTTGAAGGCTCTCTAGGTCTCTGGCGGTATGATATAGTAACCCCAGATGGACTCCTGAGTAGCAGTCGGTGCTCGGCGCAGAGGATACGACCCTTGTGCCGCTCCAACCAGTTCATCCCGCATATAACATCAAACCCTAAATCTCTGAACTCAATCAAGGTGATAGGAAAGTCTTCTCCTCTAATTCGGATAGTGGCTGCTCGGTAGTAGCGAGTGCATCGAACCTTCTCCTTAGACGGGAGCGTAACCGTAAAGTCTGGCAGCTCGTCAGCGTCTAGCCCCAACCTCCTTGCAAATGATGATGAGACGAAGGTATGCGAGGCCCCTGAGTCGAATAGTACTGATGCATCAACGCCATTGATCGGAAAGGTACCCGTGAGGATAGTGCCGCTCTCATCGGCCTGTGCCTCAGTGAGTAAGCTTAGCGCACCTTCCGAACCGAATCCACAACCTAAGTATTTCATAAGGATCATAAGTACTGATGGTATAATACAAGTCGAAAATGAGTAATCAACACTGATATTATTTAAACCATCCTTTTACATTATGAGTTTTTCTATTACAATACTTCAGTGTATTACATGGCTAGTACTTCCTAAAGGTTAGGTTCAAGCGTCCAGGTCTCATGTGTGTGGCATTGATTACTGTCGATGGTGCCGTATTCAACTTAATTCTTGATACCGTGATAGCATTCTCGATTTTCCACCCATGATTAGAATATCTCCTGACTTAAGTACCACTTTCTGGGCAAGGTCTACGCGCTTCTGCTCGCCATATAGGAATTCGGCGTCGTCTCCAATGGACCAAGACACTACGGGTATCCCTCGGTTAAGAGACTCCGCTGTCTCGTCCTTATCTTGGTGTAGTCCAAGTCGTCCCTCCTTTTCATAGAAGTTGATAATGCAGAGGTCTGCTTCAAGGTTCGGGATTGGATCAGCTTCAAGTTGTTGAGCGATCCCTACGGCTTGTGTATTAACCGTATGATACTCCTCAGGTATCTCTGGTGGTGTTGCTCCATCCCATTCCCTTATCTTTTGGTAAGTGTTGGTGTAAGGGTTCCAGTTCTTACCCAAGCACATCATTCTTAGCTTCATTCTCGATCCTCCAGGGTATTCCGGTGTATAGAAACCTCCCGGTCCCACTCCTAGCTGGCTACATCTCCTGATGATGGCGATTTGTGCCTTTGGTGACAGGTATCCTTTTAATAAGATCATACCTGGCCGGATGACCTGACACTGCTCCCTTGGGAATTCGTGAATCTTTAGGTCGATCTCTTCTAGGCTAGGTGTTGAAGGTATTGGATAACAAATGTTGAAGTTTCCTAAGGTGGTAATAATTTATCTTACATGAGTTCTAATTAACTAACTAGAAACTCGTTCAAAATATATAGTCACTGATTCATGCATGAAATGCGATAAGCATACAGTTTTCTCCCTAATAGGTTGTAGTGGTACCTGGTCTCGAAGAGGGTTCAGCCTCGTCTTCCCGGTCCACCATATGTAGTGCAGGCGGCCCTGATCGCTGGACAACCCGGGGTCCCCTGTTAGCAGCTGGCTGTGTCGCCTTTGGACCGTCGGTTCCAGGATTCGGAGCGGCCACGCCCTTGCCCTTGGCCTTCCACCCAGGTCTATAGGCTTTACTCTCAGGGTTTCTGAACATTCAAAAAAGCTCGGTGTCCGAACACACCACAGAAATTGCACTCCACCACTTATTGCCTTCACAATCAACTCCAGGGTGGTCCTGGTTGCACCTGCGACAGTTGTAGCGGCGCTTATATCCCCCGCCGGTCCCCTTGCCGGTCTCAGTACCTGTTTGCTTACAACATTAGTAGTTGAATTTCAAGGTTGAATCTGACTGTTACTCCCAATTTAAGGAGTTACTATTACCCTTTGGTGCAGCGAGCGAGGCGCTGAGGCTTCGCTGCTATACCGTAGGTTTGCTTTTGTGGCTCTTCAGCAGCCTTAGGTTGGTTACCTTAATCCTTTCTGGGGGGGGCTGGTACTTACCCTCTTCTGTCCCCCTTGCCCCTGATTGTCAGAGCTATTACCAGCAACTTTTCTCTTCAGTGCCTGATCTTCGTCCCTCAGCTGGACGGTGATTTCAACCTTAGCAGCGGCATGATAGCACTCCTGCTCTTAAAAATATCAGTCTCACAGTCATTCTAATATAACGTTCATTCAGTTCAACTAATCTCAACTTTCTTTACCTGCAAGGTAGTGTAGCTTTCCGGGCCCATGCCATAGCGTAGTCGGTGACTCAGCCCGCCATAAAAGCGGTCGACCAGAATCTGGTCTGAATATCCCAATCCTGGTAGAAGACGGATAAGAGCGGTGAACTGAGAGTAGTAGTCGTCCACCGTCATCTTGTCAGTCTGCTTCAGCGCATCCAACTCTAAACGCTTCTTAGTCTGGACATGGGTGGGGTAGTACTTGGCTCTCAGCAAGGCCACGTACTGCTCCCAGCCGAAGTTAGGGTTGGCCACATGTTCGGCCCTAACTAGCTTCCACCAATCGCTCGCCACTTCCTTCAAGTAGAACGCAGCAAGTCGTCACACCTGGCTTCTGTAGGTACATCAAGTGTCTCGAAGGCGGTCTCTAGCTCTGAGATGTACGCCTCAAGTTTGGTGGGATCTGTCCCCCTCTAAACGGTGGGGATCGAAGGTCAGCGAGACTCTTCACCCAGTTTGGCTCCCGGGGCTGTGGTGGTGGAGCAAGGGTCCCGCACCGGGCTGATAGCCCATGTGCCCCAGGGCGGCAGCAACGATCTCAGCTATCGTCTGTCCACCCGGAATCTCAGCAGCCTCATCTCCTTCTTCGCCACGGCCTCGGCCTCGTCCTCCTCTTCTTCTTGACATCTGAATCAGTATAAATGCACAGTAAGCTCGTGATTACAAAGGCTTGGTCTAAGCATTTATAATAGCCTCTAATAGTAAGATATTCCACCCTTATTGGTGGTTATCTGACTCAGCTCACACTACTATCTCACACCCAAACCCATGACTATTACTCTAATCGGTACCTACTCTAGTTGGTAACTCTAGTCATCAGAGCGTAACTACGCTCTGATACCACTTTTTGTAACACCCCAACTGCTAAACCTGAACCATCACGTAACGAACCTGCAACAATATTACAACACAGCGGAAGAAAGTACTAAAAGTTGGTGTTACCGCCGTTAGTCACCCACGTGACTAACTAGGCCTATTCCAGTCTCAAGCTACGGTCTGATGGACCCGAGTGTACCGAACATAAGTGTACAAGTCTTAAAACAAATACAATACCGAGTCTGAAGTATCTCTCCTATTATTACAACTTACTACCACAGTTTATAAAGCGAGTGTACAGGCACACTCGTAATGTAAATTAAACCCATCAGTGCTCTACCCACTCCTACTCTCAGGCTGGGTCCTTGTCTGGCACCTACCTGCAAAGTTTAAATCACAGGCCCCAAGGGGCTCAGCATATTGCTGGTACAGAAAACGTGCAGCCCACAAGCTATCAAGGCTACACACGACTACTTGTCGTATACATGCAGTTGATTATTCATACAACAATAATAAGAAGTACAATAACAACAATACATTTATGTGAAACATTCACAGCTCAAATAAATCGAACGTCGTAATGGACGTCCATTAATGAGTAAGTTAGATTCCTAAATCCTGAGGCCTGAGAATTGTTTAGTTCTCGTGTTTGACCATTCCTTATAGGTGTCAACCATTCTCCTATTAGAATTGGTTGTTCTCTAACTGAATTGTTTATTTTTTCGGGTCAAGGTAACCCTAGCCAATGAGTTATTAGCTCCATTGGTTTAATAAACAATAATTCTTAAGTTATGAGGGATGTAGGCTTGACCCTCCTGCGCCTCCTGAAGTTGCCTCCCATCTCGAACTGTTCACTCGAGATGGCCGGGTCAGTTTGTCGACCCTAGGCGGAAGACAGATCTGATGCAGATGCCGATTTCCTAAACCTGAACATGCATGACCGGAGTCAGTCCCGGATTCCTCTCCTCACAAGTTCCAGTTAGCTGAAGTCTCTTGACAATTGGTTAGTTGGACCTCTCTCGGTATTAACCAACTAACAGTAAGGGTACTTATAACTTTATACAATTGTTTATTAAACAAAGTTAATGAACAAGCTCTGATTCAAGTAATGTTAGTGTACAATGGACACAATAACAATACAGTAAATCGGTTTCATGCTTAATCTTGTTTGGTCGTATCACAATAACACATAGCACACAAACCGAGGTACCTCGTTAGCAAACAAGCTACAAGAATCCCATACCTTAGCCTATCGACGTTTGTCCACTCCTAGATGACGTCTCGACTATTCTGGTCACTTACTCCGCTCCTATAGTTCATTAGGACGGCGTGGTTAATAACTTAATTTCCGTATTTTTACTATTCACCATATTTTACTATTCACGTATACGTATTTACTATTCACATATACATATTCACTATTCATGTATACGTATTTACTATTCACGTATACGTATTCACTATTCATGTATACGTATTTACTATTCATTTATATATATTTACTATTCATGTATACGTATTTACTATTCATTTATACGTATTTACTATTTATTATACGTATTTACTATTCATGTATACTAAAATTTTCGTATACGCCCGTATGATACTCCGTATCATACGTATTTATTTATTTTCCCAATATAACTTGTATTTTTATTAAAAATAGCTTAATAATAATTCCTCCTATACTTATAAATTACGGGTATACCCCTCGTATACCTTAATTTATATACGGGTCTCCTTTAACCCTGTTTTAACTCTGTTTCTTTTACAACTTGTTTCTAAATTCTTTATTTAATTTCCTTAACCTTCTAAACACATAAAAATGTGTTATTTGCATTACTTACTCATAGTTTCCTTTTAATCTCTATTTTTCTTATAATAAGTTCTAAACTTGATATTTTTTTTATTTCTAATCTCTTCCAAAGTCTTATTTAATTAATTTCTTTTTTCTTTTGGCCAATTACCAAAATATACCTAGGTTTGACCAGTCTATTACGGTCAAACCCTCAACTTTCCAGAAATTACCAATTTACCCCTAAAGTTAATTTAACTTTACTTTTTATTCCTTTATCCTTTTAATATCTAATCTTTGCTACAAATTTTATTCTAACTCCCCAAATATTTTACAAACTGTCATTGACCAAGTTTGACCACGTTTGACCAAGTTTGACCAGGAAAATTACCATTTTACCCTTGTGGTCTTTTCTTTTATCCTAACTCATTTTTTAACCAAATTAACTCCAATTAATTTCTAATTTTCATAACTAATTTTCCTACAGATTTTTGAACACCAAAAATCATTTTAAACATCTCTAAATCACCAAATTTAATTATCTAACGTTGTAGTATATATATATATATACTATCTTTTATTAACTTTAAATATACCAAAAACTTATAAATTCTTATAATACTTATAAACTCTTTATAAACTGTAAACTTAATTCTACAATTATTTTCCCATCATCTAAACTTCATAAAATTTCATAATCTGGGTTGCTATTCGCAGTACAAAATTACTAATCACCGCAGTACAAAATTTTTTTAATTCATATTGACGTTGTACACATGTAATAATGTCGTGTTGTAACTCTTGTTTTTTTAAAATAATTTCTTGAGCGTAAACAGTAAAAAACACTCTGATTGGTACAAAACATTATAAACCCGTATAAAAGACGTTAAACCCCTTTTAAAGCGCATTTAAACGTTATAATTGTGACTCCACATAAGTTAATGACATTTTATGTTGTGTTTGACCAAATTACAAACATTGTTACACTTACAGAACGTTTATTGAAATCGCAGTTGAAAACGTCAATTTCGGGTAAAAAACGCTCGTACTATATATAGCGTAACCTCCCTTATTTTCTCATTTCTCTCTACTCACTCTCTCTCTCTCTCTCTCTCTTCCATCAGATCCTCCCTTCTACCTGCCGGAGCCGCCACCGTAGCCACCGCCGGAGCCGCCACGACCACCAGCCGGACCACCGCAACACCACCACCGGAAAAATTTTCCGGTAAGTTTTTTGAAATTTTTTTTTGTAACTTATAGATTTGGGTGTCCTGAGTATGAATTTGATGTTAGTTTTTTGAAATTTTACATCAATTGAGCTAGATCTAGCATGAAAGTTTCGAAATTAGCATGAAAATTTAAAAAAAAAAAAACTGGGCGAGTAGCCGGAGTCCTCTACCTGGGCGCGGGCGAGTAGCCGGAGTCCTCTACCTGGGCGCGGGCGAGCAGAGTGGATGCTCTACTCGGAGAAGAGCGAGCAGGGTGGCGGCTCGAACTGGAAGCGCTCGAGCAGGACGACGGCTCGTGGCTGATGTTCCTCGTTCAGGTGGTGGAGGCGAGCAGCAGGGCTACTCGGAAACAGTGGAGGCGAGTACTCCGGCTACTCGCGGCTGGCGGACTCGAGGACCAGGCCTGCTCG
Organism: Limonium bicolor; assembly: GCA_023374045.1. Classification (NCBI taxonomy): domain Eukaryota; kingdom Viridiplantae; phylum Streptophyta; class Magnoliopsida; order Caryophyllales; family Plumbaginaceae; genus Limonium; species Limonium bicolor. Next base: position 83,867,658 of record CM041782.1, read on the forward strand.
ACACTGGAGATTGAGAGCATCAGCAGTGCTCGCCCCGGGAGAACGAGAGCAGCGCAGCTGCTCTAACCTTTTTTTTTTTTTTGAATTCTAATGATTTTTTAAATGTTTTTTTAATTATAATATTATGTATGATTTATAAATGTTTTAATTTGTTATTTTTTTGTATAATAATATTGTGAATGATTTTTAAATGTTTTAATTTGTTATTTTTTTGAATTCTAACTAATATTGTGAATGATTTTAAATATTTGAATTTTTTTTTGAATTGTAATATTGCGAATGATATGATTATAAATGTTTGAATTTTTATGTTATGAATGAGGGATATAACTGTGTGATATTCGTATGCAGTGATGGATCGTCTGAAAAAGTAGTGAGACATGTCACGAAGAGGAAAATAAAGACCGGGGTGTGCAGCAGGCTATGACGGCCTCGTACCGTCGTCGTGCACATGCTCCTGGTGAAGGGCCGAGTAATCCTGCCCCCCGCATGGAAGCAGCACGCCATTCATCTTTCCATCCGGGTCAATCTTCCAACGACCCGGCGTTTCAAGTACCAGCACCACCAATGGTAGCGGAGGATGACTCGGCGGTGTTCAATATACCGAGGAGACGCATGCCACAGTTGTCATCATCCAGTAGTGCTTTTTCTGACAGATCACTGCACAGCTCTAGCTTCAATATCTCAGGGCAATCAAGCCACCAAACTGCTCCGTCAGGCGGTGGTAGTTCATCACGTCAACCACGCCCATCACCTGCCCGTGCTGTTGAGGACCATGTGATGACTGAGCGTTCGCCACATGCTGATGACGATGGTCGTGGTGCTGATGATGAGGACTCACCCGACGTGGATGAGGAGCAGGATAAGGAAGATGATGAAGTCATGGATAAGGAGGATGACACTGACGAGGAAGCAGCGCTAGCGATGGTTCCAGTCATTCCTACCTCTTGGAAGTTGACAGAGGTGCCAGTTCCTGGCGGTCCACTACTCACTAGTGTTATCACTAGCTTCGGGGGTCATGTGGCGCTTGACTTATGGACCTCGGCTAAGGTATGTTCTCTATCTTCTCCTGTATTTGATCATTTAATTTCATACTACGTTTTGTAAGTGTTAAATATTGGTCATTATGTAGGATCGTGGGGTTTTGAGTTTCAAATCCCGTAGGGTGATGCTTACCTGCTGGCCAAAAGATCAAATTTCTAAACCAAGAACACGGAAGATGCTTGAGTATTCTGGTATAGAGCACCTACAGGATATTACGATGCCATACAACAATATGTCCCTGATCAGTGCTTTTGTGGAGGGTGGCAGCCTGATACAAACTCATTCCATATGCCGTTTGGTGAGATGACGATTACCCTGCATGATGTGTGGATGATACTGCAAATCCCCATCGTCGGTCGTTCATTGACAGCGAATTCATCCACCCCTGAGTTGAAGGAGGTAATGGCTGATTGTCTTAATTTTGGGGCAGATGTTGAGAGTATGACAGAGGCACTGTGGAATACCGGTGCTGTATCAATTTCGAGCTTGTTGCAGCAATGTAGGGATGAAAATGAAGAGGCAATGAAGCAGGCATGTGGTTGGTTATATCATCTGATTGGTACCACCATATTAGCTGGAAAATCAAATGGTCGTCTGAGTCCACAGCTGTTCAGTTTAGTAGCTCCTGTGAAGAAAGGTACCAAGCTTCGTAAATATGCATGGGGAGCTGGTACTCTTGCATGGTTATATCGCCAGCTAGGGATAGCATCTCGTGCCGACTCCAGTGGGATAGGTGGTTCTATGACGTTACTTGAGGTATGTCCCTAATGTGCATCTAGTATATGATAACTCACTGAGTATTAATAATTGGTACTCTGCTTAATCATTCTAGTGTTTTATATGCACAGTGCTGGATTTATGCGTACTTCCCTACATTAAGACCAGCGATTAGCCCGGACTGGCGCGCTAATGATGATAGACCTTGGGCTCTAAGATGGGTGAGATCTACCTCTCAAGTGCAGGATCATCGTTCACTGCAAGGATATCGTGAGCATCTAGATGCTTTGACTGCTCTAAATGTAAGTGTTTGTAGTTGCTAACACATTGAACCATTATTATTTTTGCCTTTCGTTGTTGGTTACATTTTACTATTAATGTTCATTGTAGATTGATTGGTTGCCCTACGGTCGAGATAATGTTAATGTTCATGGAGGGCGTACATGGTATAGAGGTAACATACCGATTTTGGGGTTGAATGAGCCATACATGCCTGGTCGCTGTCTACGCCAGTTTGGTTACATTCAGGATATCCCTGAACCTCCTATTAGACCCAACCCAAGGTCTGAAAAAAGAGGAAAAACCCAACCCTACACCTGTGTATACCCCCCCATGTATAATTTTTGGGAAAACACTCCTAAATTGCTGGTTCCAGGGTATACGCGCACAAATGTGCGGTTGCATGCTTGTGACCCACTCTACCTAGATTGGTACACCAAGCACACACACCCGAAGATCCTAAACCCTGAGACTTATCAGACCACCCTGGTTCATCGTCCAGATCCCTGTCTAGTAAGTTCTTTTTGTCATAGTACATCATTAAATATCACTTTTATTTTTTATGTGTACTTACCTGACCAAGTGTGTTACAGCTACTGTCTGAGGCAAGTGAGCTTGCACGCCCGTACTACCAAGAGAACAATGCATGGGACTGGTCATACTATCGTCAGGGGATGCCAGAAGAAGAACAAAGGGCTGCAACTGATGGTCTTGTGGATGTGTTCAGCTCTTTGTACATATGGGATAGTTACCAGCGCCAGCATGGTGCACCCTAGTGCTTGTCATCTTGTATTTGGATGTAATAAACTTTAGTATCATCTTGGAACTATTTGTTGTCTTTCATTTTGACTTGGTGTGTTAGTTGATGATCTGTTGGTTGATTTTGTGGAGGTTCTTAAACCGATGGAGATAAGAAAACAGGGGAGACTATGCCAAAATTTTCTAGAAATGCATTGTTTCCTGGAATGCCTTTGTTTCTGTTGAGCTTGCTGCCTGTGAGAAAGAATTGTGATATTTATGGGCCTTGGCAGAAGAAGAATTTGGTAGAATTTGGTGTCGCCACACAATGCATGGCTCCTTTCAAAGTTAACGATCAGTATTTGACAAATGTGCTTGTTAATATCAATGCCAATCTGGGTGGTCTAAATTCTATGTTGGTCGTTGAATGTTCTCCAGCAATGATAGTGTCGAAATGAAATATCTAACATGTACCAAAGATTGTATATGTCACGAGAAATGAAATATATCAAAATGTAGAAATTCCTAAGAAAGAAAAGTCCCTGAATCCAAATCGTATGAATCACATAAATGAAAGTCAATAACTATAACAACACGTTTATTCCACGTCCAAACATCTACTAAAGATTATAAATCCCGAAAATTATAACAACACGAGAACTAACAAGATCAAATACGCAATAACCAATAACCTAATTATTTCCTAACCTTTGTCTCGCTATTCCCCGTGCTATTACATTACGTCTCATCTCATAAATTGGTTCTTGGTGTTGAAAATCATCATCATCGGGCTCAATAGGATCATAAATAACAAGTAATGGAATATGAGCGATGAAATCATTATACTCCATGTAATTCTCCATCATCCGGCGAACTGATGTATCATTTCGTACATGAATAAAAGTCCACTCGTAGTCGCCCTCCAGCCCCAAGTACACCATTGTTGTTATGTTTATTCTGCCGAGGAGGGACTGTAGTGCTCGAATTACTCGTCGTTGTAGATCCCGTAGATTACTAGGATATGGCATAGTAACTTCTACGCGTCTGTGCCCACTTTCTATCAAATTGTGCTCCATGACGACCAAAAGTAGCTACATAATTAACGTGCAAACAGAAAGGAAACTCCATTTGATTTTGGGAGCGAAATGGGAATTAAGGTGTGAAGAGTTCAAGCAAGATGTAATTAGACAGATTCAGAGAGCACGGGGTAAGGAATGAGTATGTTGGGACACTAATACCCACTTTTAATATTTGAGTAACACTGACATGTCCAACGGCTAGTTCAACGACTACTAAAATCAAGCGTACCAAACACACCATGTGCAGTACAAAGTGAATTCAAAGTTACCATAGGTAATTACTTTTGTCAGGTAAGGTACACGTACTAGGTCACTGTACACGTACTAGGTCACTGTACACGTACCAGGTTACCGTTTGCAGTACAAAGTGAATTCAAGTTACCATAGGTAATTACTTTTGTCAGGTAAGGTACACGTACTAGGTCACTGTACACGTACCAGGTTACCGTTTGCAGTACAAAGTGAATTCAAAGTTACCATAGGTAATTACTTTTGTCAGGTAAGGTACACGTACTAGGTCACTGTACACGTACCAGGTTACCGTTTGCAGTACAAAGTGAATTCAAAGTTACCTTAGGTAATTACTTTTGTCAGGTAAGGTACACGTACTAGGTCACTGTACACGTACCAGGTTACCGTTTGTCATGACCAACCTCTATATAAGGGATGCCTCCTCCATTTCATCTTCACACACTCTCTCTCCATATTCTCGAAGCTCTCTATTTCCTTACTCTCTTCCAACACTTATTTCGTTAAACTGTGCAAGCTCTCTCTAAACATGAGTCAATCTTCAGATTCCGATCATGAGTATGTTCCAATATCAAGCCCAGTAAGTATTTAGTTTATTGTCTTTGTTAATCATATTCGCACTAACATTTCATATTTCAATATTCATCTAACATTCTCTCGACCCTTATTGCAGGATAGTGACTCAACCACTGATTCAGATTGGGATGAATTTGATGAAGGCGTTCCGGATCATTATGCACAGATGTACAGATGGTTGACATGCAGATGTATAATCGAGCTCCGGTGGTGGACACAGGTTACTTATTCCAAACAAACCAGGCCTTTAGGGGTAAAGAAGAAGCGAAAGCTTGGGTAGATAGTGTTGGCCATCCCAACCATATCTACACCATAATTCAAAGTTTTAGGGCGGGCCAAGATTTCCCCATAACCTGCGAGAGGTATTGGAAACCACGAAGGACATCACGACCTGGTGTCATCAACCGGCGCAGATCATCGGGTTCAAAGAAATGTGGTTGCCCTTTAAAATTAAGGGGTATTACACAAGCTACGGGTGTTTCTTGCAAGTGGGTAACGGATTGCATAACCATGATCTCGCAGAGTGGGCAGAGGGTCATTTTGTGGGAAAACGCCTGACTGAGGCGGAGGAGATTATGATCGACCAGAGAACCAGAGTCGGTGTGCCCCCCTGTGCAATTTATTCCGAGCTCACAACAATCAACCCAGAAACATCAGCAACAAGGAAAGACATATACAATCGGATACAAAAAACAAAACTAGTAAATAGAGATGGTTCGATCTATGGTGCAACTCTGCTGAGTGACCTAGACAAAAGAACAACTACTACACTACGATTACCTACAGATCCAAGTAAGTCACTCAGTATGTCTCAAATAACTTCAATCATTTAGGTTTCATCTTAATTTGATAGATAACATGATTATATTTCACAATTTAGATGATCAAACACGACTTGGGTCCATCTTCTTTGCACACCCTACATCTAGATTACTGCTCCATGCGTTCCCGTATGTCATAGGCATTGATGCTACCTATAAAACAAACATAGCAAAATGCCTTTGGTTCAGTCATCGGGATGACGAGTATAGGCAAAAACTTCAGCATTGCCTTCGCCTTCCTTGTATCAGAAGCAACAGACATGTATGTGGGCACTTCAACAATTAAGGGACCTCCTCGGGCGGACTACAACCTCTACATTTATCACCGACAATGTCTGGCCCTGATGAATGCCTTAGATGAGGTATTTCCTGAATCTCATCATCTACTATGTCGGTGGCACATAAGTAGGAACGTTCAGGGGAAAGCCGAGACTTATATGGGTGATAGAGGAAGGGCGCGGCTGCAGTCCGAATGTGGACTTCGGTTGTCTACTCGAGCACAGAGCAGGACTACAACGAGAGGTACGCATATTTCAAGGACACATACCAAAGCTACCCACGTTCATTTACGTATGTTGCATCAGTCTGGAGAAATACAAGGAAAAATTTGTGGAGGCTTGGGTCAAGAATGTGTTGCACTTCGGCAACACAACGACAAATAGGTAAAATTGTTAATCTTGTAATGTTTAAGATAATATAGTGATTGTTATAGATCTATAAACTTACTTAAACATTTGATAGGGTGGAGGCCGCACATTCTTCTCTAAAGGCGAGATTAGGAGTGCTAGACACACTTTGGATGTAATCTTTCCAAAGATTAACGATCATGTGAATACAAGCATCCGGGAGTTAAAAAAGGATTTTGAGGCAGCCAGGACAAAACACAGAGAGAGCACATGAGGGTTCCAATCGCTGACTTGATCGGAAGGTTAGTACCCTTTGCTTAGATGAGCTAGTCAAGGAGCTTGGAAGGACGAATTATGTGCAAATGGACAGCTCAATCTGTGGATGTGACAAGGTAACCTCTCATGGATTACCATGCGCTTGTAAATTAAATACATGCTGGATAGTGGTATACTATGCTCAAAGAGGATATACATCGTTTCTGGTATACCCTAAGCTGGGAGAAACATGAATCGACAATTGATATGGTATCCTACATGGAGGAAGAACAGAATAGATGGCGAGACATAGCTTCTGAGGTAGCACAGTCAGATGATCCTACTCTGATTGCGAGATGTTACAGTCAACTCCAAAACTTCCTTCACCCAGATATGGTGTGCCAATTAGGAGAGCCATTGGAACAGGTTGGGATTGGCAGACCTATTGGGCCCTCAAGACCAACCGACGGGAACCTTCGTCTTGGGAACGTAACCGACCAAGGGCAGGCCAGTCACAAGGAGCGCCATCAAATAAAAGATCACGTAATAGAGGATCATCAAATCCGAGTCGATTCCAGCCCCTTGCCAACTTCCCATACTACCAGAATTTCACCCCAACCTATATCAATTATGACTGGGTATATTGATGTTCGTGGAGATGGGAATTGTGGTTTCAGGGTCATTGCTGACTACCTATATTCAGACCAAGAGAGGTGGAAAGATGTCCGTGTAGCATTGTTCAATCACATGAAGAATCAAGCACCGGCGAATGGACTATACAAGGCCATTTTAACGAAGAACCGTACAACGCCATGTTAAGAGCGCTTCATTGGAATTCAGGAGAGCCAGCACCTCAACATAAATGGATGCACACGGAAATGGGGTTGGTGATCGCGACAAGGTACACTTCGATAGTAGTTTTCTACTCTACTGTCTATGGGGGTGCGGCAAGTGCCACATACCTTCCCATCGATAATTATACCGATCGTGATAGCCCAAGAGGAGAGATCCACATAGGAATTTGCCCCGAGGGTCATTTCATAAGGTTCGGCATGGTTCAAGACTCCCCACTCCCCCCTGTCTATCCGCAGTGGTTCGCTTATAGAGATCCAAACACTGTCGGACCTTGGATTCATCAATTACATCTAGGTTAGATAGTTGGATCAACGTTGTACCTTAGTTTTTCTTTAACTTAGTTGTTGTAACTTAGTCTTTCTTTAACTTAGTTGTTGTAACTTAGTTTATCAATAAATTAGTTTGTTTTAACTTAGTTTCTCTTTAACTTAGTTGTTGTTTTACTCATATTCACTTAATTTGGTTATTCAAACATCTATTATTTCAAAAAAAAAGTGTCTCCCCGTAACATTCAAACTTATTCAACTAAGTTTGGTGAAAAAAAAATTTGTACTGCGAATAGTAAAGTATTTGCTATTCGCAGTACAAATTAATTTTAAGTCAAATTAATAATATAAACACATAAAAATGTAATATAAACACATAAAAATGTAATCCAACACTTTTTTTTTACAAAAAAAGGTTCCTGTATTGATTCCAACAAAAAATAACTAGTAAAATTCGCTACTAATACTACACATACAAACTACTTCGGTAAATTTACTTTCCGATATCATTTTTTGAAAAAAAAACACAGCGACACATCATTACATGTGTACAACGTCAATATGAATTAAAAAAATTTTGTACTGCGGTGATTAGTAACTTTGTACTGCGAATAGCAACCCCCTTTCATATAATCCATATATGTTTTCGGCAATTACTATATGATACCAAAACTTCACCAATTTTACATATTACACTTAATTATACTAATTCCTTTAATTTACTTAGTTTATAATTTTTCTAACTCACCTAAGGTCTCTTAATTTTCGGCCATACTCCAAAATAATAGTATATGAACTTTTCTTATATATTATGATAGCTTATATTAAAGCTTATGTCATAAGGATTATAGATCTAATTTTAGATTTACAAAATATTAACATTTTAGGTGCTAAAATTAAATCTAACACCTACTAAATTCGATAATAATAAACAAGGTATATGATAGGTTAGATCATATATAGATCAAAATTTAGAACCATGAAATAGGTAGTTTTAGAGTTTACCTTGTAAATTAACCTTTTAGCTTAATATTTAAGCTTGAATTCCTTAGAAATTTGGCCAGAAATTGCTAAAGGAATTGTCCCCAAAATTACACAATAAGATGAAGATAAGATGGGTTAGTATCCCATGCCAATCGGCTGTAACAAAAACTAAAGAATAAGAAGTTTCCAAGAAGGCGATGTTTTACCTCGAGAATCAAGGCACTTTTCAGTGTTTTTCCTACGAATATTGGGGCTCATGAGCTATGGTTGTAAAGCTATTGAAGAGAGGATTCCAACGAGCTATCAAGCTTGTGATTTGGAGCTAGGACGAAAAGTTATGGTTCTTAGAAGGAAGGGTGTTCTTTAAAGGATCAAAACCGTGAATGTTTGCTTTGTTTGGTGTTCTTCCTTCAAAGAGAGGATGGGTTCCGAATTTTGAAGCTCTCATTTGATAGGTAAGAGCCTGGTTAATCATTCACTAAGGGGACAACATAATAATACAAGGCAAGGAAGTCTTGATTAGGTGTATAGTGAATTAAAAGGCAAATCCCACTTTTGACTACCCCTTGCTGTCGGCAGCCCCTACCTTCATTTGATCTTATTTTTTTTGTTTTATCTAGTATTTATGTACATTTAATGACTTAATTTCATTCATTATGACACACACCATGTTATAGGTATGTTACAAGGCCAAAAATGTCTTAAAACACATTTTATGTGCTTCCCGGTTCACATTGATTTTGCAATTTGTTTTGGCTAGTTTAAATGTGTTCTTAGTACATTTACAACCTTTAGAAACTTTGTTCGTGAAATAGCATGTTTTAATTCCAACTTAAACCAAGTCGTTTAGTGGTTTCTCCTTGACTTTCGTCGGTTTAGTACCGGTTTTTGTGTGGACTTGTATACTTAATTTGTGTGCATACGCTATGGCTCCTATGACCATTTTATTGTTGTTACCATACTTCTTAATGGTATTTAGGCTCATTAGCTTATTACTTCCATGTATAATTCTTAAGGCACATTTCTCCTTAAAGCACATTTTCGTGCTCTAAGGTGCGTTTTCGGTTTAAACGCTTAAGGTATGTTTTTTGTGTGCATTGTTGTTTAAACTCTTTTCTAATGTTTCTAAGGTACATTATAGCCTTAATATATTATAATTAGATAGTTCTCATATACTAAGGTTTGGGGTATTTCATGAACACATAAAATTAGTATTAAGGTGGGTTTTTCTTACCTTAAATTCTCATGAGTCATGTTGTGCTCCCTTCCTTCTCCTCTGTCCATTTCGGTCAAATGGGAAATGGGGTTGCCAACCCCAACCAATATTCAAGGAACACAAAATACACATAATTAAAATCCTAATCCTTAAAAATCACTAATCCAAAGCAAGGCATAAAACACCATAGTTAGGGTTTACCTTTTGGAGCTTTTTAAGAGGGGTTCTCACCCTTGAATCAATAAGGGGGTTATCCCACCATTGGAGGGTTGAAACAAAGCTCCAACACAAGGAGAAAACAAGGCATGAGAATAGTGAAAATCGGTCAAGAGGGAAAGATGAGGAAAAATGAGCTTTTCTTAAATATTCTTACCTTAGGAGAGAGAGGAGACTCCAAGCTACACATTGATGCCATTTTCTCTTCAAATGGGAAAAACCCATGGAGATTAAGTTCTTCACTTTTGGATTTTGAAAAGAGAGAAGTGTAGAGCTTGAGGAGGAGAAGAAGAATATGTAGTTTTTTCTTGATTTGGAGCCTTTGTGTGGCTTGGGCAAGCTTGGAAAGAGGGCTGCCATGGATAAGGCTTAAAAAACGTTCAAAACTAGAAGAGAGGGATGGGGGAGCCGGCTGGAGGAAGGAGAAAGGGAAGAAAGAGAGAAATGAGGGAGGAGAGAGAAGAAAGTTACTTTTGTAACTTTTTCTCTTTTTGCTTTTTCCTTCTTCTTTATTTAATTAGCTAGCTAGTGTTGTGAGAGGGCTGATTAATATATTAAAACCGGCCCCATACAATAATACATGCTGGAGCGTTTTTTGTTTTTTTTTACAGAAACGCCTCGTTTATTTACCCGGTTTAGCACTATTCACTAACCGGGACCGTTTTCCAGAATTTTCTCATTTCTTTAATTTTAAAGGTTATTATACACTCCCATTAATGTTTATTTATAGTTATTTAATGAAATATAATTTGTACGGGCTCATTTGACCACTTAAAGTCACGTTTTCGGGTTTTCTAAAAAAACGTGCGCTAAAGCTTTATTAGCGTTTTAGTTAGAGCTGTCAAAATTTGACCCAACCCGAAAACCCTTCCGTTTTATCCGAACCCGAAACCCGATTGAAACCTGAAAATATTTAAATATAATAAACTCGAAACCCGAATGGATAAAACCCGAAATGACCCGAACCCGAAATGACCCGAAAAATTTATAATCCGAATTGACCCGAAATAATAGTAATTAAAAATTAGCCAAACTTGAATAACATGAAATAATAGTGACCATAAATTGTCCCAAACCTGAATGACCCAAATAAATATGACAAACAACTAGATTCAAACTTAGTATATCCGAATAAAATTCAGAATAGGCATTGTACTAAAAGTTCTGTAATCTATATGTTGTATATTCTTATAGAAAATTAGGTATATATTTATATTATAATTTTTTCAAAAAATATTAACTATGACCCGAATAACCGAAACCCGATTCCATCTGACACTATTACAACCCGAACCCGAATGGCCTGAACCCGAAATGACCCGAAAGTTTAATGACCCGAACGGATATTGACCCGAAAAGATATGACCCAAAACCCGAACGGTAACCCCGTTTGACAGCCTAGTTTTAGTACATTATTTGGATCCGTTTCTTCGGAAATTGTTCCCATATTTTATTTAGGCATTATTAAGCCTTGTAATTCATTTAATACTCTTGTAGAGGTCGTATTCCTCTTAGGGTCACTTAACGCTCAATTTAGCGTTTTTCGCTTTTTAAGTGTTTTCTTGTTTCTTTTGGATTTATTCTCTTTACCAAAGTTCATTAGGCACTAATAGGCCCTCAATATCGTATTAGAGTAATTTAATCACCCTAATTAAGTTCGGGGTATTTCACCGTGAAAGAGGAAGCTATCTCTAAACTATATCAAACCATGGGTAAAACAACAAACAATATAACCATTGCAGACTTTGGTTGTTCATCAGCAACTTATTCAATGTGGTATGTAATTTGTGCCCTGATCAAGCTATTGATGGGGTACATTCAACACTAGGAGAAAAACATTCTCCACCAAACTTCACCATCTACTTGAACGATCTTTATGTGACCGATTTCAACACTATATTCAAATCAATTCACCCTTTCTAAAAACTATCAAAAAACAAGTGAAGAAAAACAGTGACTACTTCATATATGGTGCACCAGGTTCCTTTCTTGGTCGAATCTTCCCAACCCAAAGTCATCATTTTGTGCACTCCTCATATGCTGTCCATTGGCTATCTCAAATTCCAAAAGGGATAGAAAACAACAACAATCAAACATCTACATCTCAGCAACAAGCCCAAAGTGTCTCTAAGCCTATATTGTTCAATTCAAAAACGATTTAATGGCTTTTTTTAACTTGTCGATCAAAGGAAATGATAGATGAAGGATGGATGGTACTAACTCTAGCAGGAAGATGTAGTGAAGATCCATCTACCATTGAATGCTGCTATGTATGGGATCTTCTAGCAATAGCACTTAACCAAATGGTATTAGAGGGTTTAATACAACAAGAACAAATGAAACACTTTAATATTCCAATCTACTATCCATCACCTAAGGAGATTGAAGATACTGTTAAAGAAGAAGGATCATTTACCATCCATCAATTTGAAGTAACTGAAGTTGACTGGGATTCTACTGCTTATATACACAACACTATCAAGACAAGAAAACAGAAATATGGAACATACCAATGGGTTCCATCACAACAGTAACAACACCAACAACAACAACAACAACAACAACAACAACAACAACAACAACAACTGAAATACCCCTAACCTTTAAAACTTAATTAAATGATCTATTAATGATCTATGATGGTTAATAAACATCTATATACCATTGGGGACCAATCTAAAGATCTCAACAAGGCAAAACATGCCTTAAGATCGATAAAGCCAAAAACGTGCTTTAAGACACCACAGAGATTGTATGACCTCAACTAGGACCCAAAGTGGATTCCTAAGTATTATAATTAAGTAATGACCACTATAAACTATTCTCAAAGGAACCAAGCTCTAAAACATGTTCTAACACAAAATGTGCTTTAAAACTCCTTAAAGCACGTTTTTGAGAAAATTGACTTTCTGAGTGAGTTTTGAGTGGTGTTAGGCATTGGATTAGACCTTGTTATACTAATGTACTATAATGTACCACATTATAAGGTCTAAATCCAAGATTTAAAAAAATCAGAAATATGGCATTCATTTGTGAATAGTAATCCAAATAGTGCATTTTTAAGCAAAATTGACTAAGTCAAGTCAATGGTCAATACATGACTCATCTATATCATAAATGAGGCGGAAGCTCAAGGAATGGAGGACAGCACATCTTCCTTTAATCAAAATATCTAGCCAATTTGATGAATCACCATTTACTATTCCATTTTCTACTTTTCATTCATTAAAACACAAATTCTTTCTTTCTCTTTCCTCTTGTCCCATTTCAGCCGAGCCCTTAGAAGTTCCTAAACCTCTCAAGTTGTGTTCTTGAGCATTCAATGCAAATCAAACTCTTTTCCACCTAAGGTAATGGTTTAAGGCTTATTTTAGCTCTTTTTCTTCATCTCTTCATCACCTACACATGAAGCTTATAATCTATCACTTTCCATGGCTTATTCTCAGTATATTAAAGCTTGAAAAACATCCATTCTCGGCTGAAGCAAGCTTTGGGACCAGGTGGTCAAAATTTACATTATAAGGTAAAAACATACCTTAAGAATTCTTACTCTCCATCCGGTTTTCTTCTACTGTTTTCTATGAGTTTATTCACTCATAATCTTCATATTTTCATGTTTATTCAGTGTGTTAACCATTTGAGCAAGGGTGGCCGAAAATCAAAAGAAAAATCATTCTTTAAGGCATTTTGCCAAGGTAAAATCTATTACCATAGCACCTTGCTGTTGGCTAGATATTCCCCATGTTTTTTTTGGTGAATTTAACACCATTTGGTTTTCTTGATTCAGCCAAAACCCTTTGGAGACTACCTTTCATTTTTAAGGTGATTTTTGCCTTAAATCTTACATTTAATTGTTCTTTATGGTTAGCTCATGCTTGGAGTGTAACCATACTCTTTTTGGTGTATTAAACATGTTAATGTGCTGTGGTGATTTTTCCTCCAAGCTGCAGAGTTGGTTTTAGGGCATTAAGCACCTAAATCAAGGTATATACCTTAAACTTATGTTATTATGATTTTTCAGCTCATATAAATTAATTGCCGAGAGTGGAGTTAATTAAATGGGTGATTTTAACCTAAGTATGGAAAAAATGACTTAGATAAATTAAGCTAGTCATTTAAGTGGTTTAATTAACATAATGGTCAAATTATGACATTATGTGGAAAAATAATTAATGTCAGCAAGGCCGAGAGTTTATAGTATATTTTGAGCTATTTATGTGTAATTTTATGTTTTAAAGTAAGTTGTAATAAGGCCATGTCATTAGGCCATTTTAATTTAAGTTTAAAAGCTTATTTAATTTAATTTGCTTATATTATTAAGTTTGGGGTCAAACGGTATTACTAGTAAAATATAAAGTCGTGGGCTTAAAAATAGAAAAGTATAGGGTATAAGTAGTAATTATCGAGAGTTTGGGTCCAATTTGGCATTAGAAGTCAAAGTTGACTATATATGAGACTTTGACCAAGTTTGGAAAGTTTAATGAATAAAAATACTACCTTTGAAATACCCCAAACCTTAATGTGTTAATTAATTGTGTAATTATGATTTTCTAAGGCTAATTAAGTCCTTAAGATCATTGGTGAAGAATGAAAACCAAAAGGAAAAGAAAATGCGAAAAAGTTACAAACGTGAAAACACGTATTTAATTATTTTAGGAGGTACATAACCTTCGTTAGAGTTATAAATACATTTTATACCTTAATTACACACTGAGAACGTGTGGGAGAAATTCCGAAGAAAACGGATCCAAACAATGCGTTAAAACGCTAACGGAGTCTAAGGCGCGTTCACTAGTGGAACGCGAGGCTTTAATGACGGTGGTTTATCACTGTTTAAACAGACACCGTGATTAATAGGAGGCCGGAATTTATTAGCGACGATGATTGATTAACCCGTAATCAATAATCGATCGGAGGTTGGCGCGCCTTTTTTAGGAGGGACTTTAGATGACGGTTTTTAGTAAAACCGTAATCTAAAGTCCCGTGTTGACGCGCGCTTTACGGTCAACGGACTTTAGATTACGGTTTTACTAAAAACCGTCATCTAAAGTCCCTCCTAAAAAAGGCGCGCCAACCTCGTCAACGACGTCGTTTTGACCTGACGAAAAAAATTTCCCGTATTATTTGATTTATTCGACTCCGCACGTAATCTAAATTACAGTTAACGACGTCGTTTTAGCAGTGTATTTTAGATTAATAAAAACTTTATATTTGTGTTACCTATGTTTGAAACCCAACATATGGCAAATAATTATCGCGCTATTTTTTTAATTTCGTTACACTTTAGATTACATTTAACGACGTCGTTTTATCAGTGTATTTTAGATTAATAAAACTTTATATTAATGTGTTACCTATGTTTGAAACCCAACATATGCCAAATAATTATCGCGCTTTTTTTTTAATTTCGTTACACTTTAGATTACGGTTTTTGTGAGAACCGTCATGTAAAGTGTGACTTTAGTTTACGGTTTACATGTAAACCGTAATCTAAGTCCATTTAAACATTTGCCTACTCTGCACACTCTACTCACAGTAACCTCTTCTTCTCTTTCGCGCTATCTTCCTCACTGAAATTGCCTCCTCTCTCCCGTCACCTTGCTAACGGTCATCGCCGCCGTCGCTCCCACCACCTTTGTCACTCCCATCGCCGCCGGTCACCACCCATCTACCACTGGTCTCACTGTCGACGTCTCTATCGCGTATTGGGTATGCGATCGCGATTGATTGTCGTTTTTTTCTAACTTTGTTCATATACATGCATTTCGATTGCAAGTTCTAACCTCCTTTGTATCGAATCATGAGAGTGTAATGGCAAATGTTATAACCTTGTTCATATATTTGTGCCCAGATTCACAGTTAATTGCGACCTAGTTCGTGGGCTGATTTCTACACTACTTGCCCACTTCGGTGCTTAGTTACGGTAACTTTGCAAACCAATCTGTAAACTGCTGTATTTATTTGTTCTTAGCATTTAGTATTACAATTAATACATAATAGTGTAGTTTTAAAAATGCTACTACTTTAAAACTGCCACAGGAAAGAAAGTAAGTTCAAGTATATTACCGATTCCTGAAAAATGAATGGTACAGAACTGTAGCATATCTCAGTTTCATGAATGGACCAAACTGTAACAAGTTGTTTGAGTTTTTCTGGATTTAAAAGCTTAATGGAATATTTAAGTAACTGGGTAAGGAGTTAGGAGAAGTATAATCAGTTGAAAGGAAAAAAAACAGACAGGGAAGAAAGCAGAACACAACTCAGTTTCTTCTGTTTTGATTTCAGTTTGGATTTCAGCTTCAGTTTCGTATCAGATCAGGTTCTGACTAATTCTGCATCTGTAACAAAGTTGCCTTGGGTTTAGTTGAGTTAGAAACTTTATAACACCAAATTTACAGGATCGACAGTTTAGAAAGGTTTGAGAATTCAAACACGTGAACAAACAAGAGGAGTCATACACCAGTCTCTGTCTGTCTGTTTCTTTTCTTCAGTTTCTATTCTGTTTGAGTTCTGTGTGAATCTGTTCAGTAGAGGCAACAGAAAGATGTTGTCGTTTTTCTGTTTCTGTAAACTAAATACATCAGTGAAGATAAGTTTATGTATGTTACCAGTTCTAGATGGTGCGTGCGAATTTGACTTTGATAAAACTGATTTGGAGACGTTAGAAATATAGGGGAGACGCTGTCGATTTTTTTCCGCGGTTTAGCTAGCATTTAACCTTGATTTTTGATGAATTCTAATGTTGTCGTTTTTCATTTATGCATCAGGACTACGACTTTATTTAGGCTTTCCGACCTCAACCGTCTTAGCATCGGCTAATCGTCTACCAGAGGTAAGATTTATATATATACATATAATATTTGACAAACTACCAAACATAGTTATCCGCCCAAGATATACCTAATAGAGGTATATCTTCGGCAGTCCCTGTCGGGACTGTCCACGATTGTTAAATCACACACCTAGGGTGTGAATGTGCTTTTAATATGTACTTTATTGATTATTTCAGCAGTATCTCTTTATTGTTCTTCGAATGCATATATTATTGATTAATATCATAATATCGTGCATTTGAAGAACTGTAGGGAGATGCTGCCGAAATTTTCAATAAATTACATATTAAAACACGTTCACCGGTGGGATTTAATACTCATGGATGGATTTAGGTTGATAA
The DNA here is from genome assembly GCA_023374045.1 of Limonium bicolor. NCBI lineage: Eukaryota > Viridiplantae > Streptophyta > Magnoliopsida > Caryophyllales > Plumbaginaceae > Limonium > Limonium bicolor. The sequence goes on from CM041782.1 coordinate 83,884,753, forward strand.
GATACAAAAGTGTAAAGACTCTGCCACTGGTGACGGTATGAAATGGCTGCCTTCATATATATATTTAGAAGGAGATGGAACGTTCGTGGATTTACAGCGGAAATTTGGACGACAAGTTTTTAGAAGGAGTGATAAGTTATGCACGGTGTTGGCGAACAATCTGAAACCTACAGACAAGGGATACATATTTTGTCCGTGTATCGACTGCCAAAACAATCTGAGATATCGCGGCGTTGAAACAATTAAGGAACATCTGATCCGCCGCGGTTTTACAAAAGATTTCCAAGACATAATCCGATGGCATGGTCAGAGTGCGTTCGATGTTATTAAGCCTGACGAAGGGGATAATGGTCAGGCAAACACAGAAACAGAACTTGGAGATGATACAGTTGCTGGTGATCCAGAAGACGTTACAGCGAACGTTGTGCCAGATTTCTGGGATGATGACATTAGACTATGCTTGAAGATGTGGAACGACATCTCTAACACGCCAGACAAGCATGAAAATTTTGTGGATTCATCCAAAACACCGTTGTACCCCGGTGTGACCCTACAAAGTTAAGCAAGTTGAGTGTCGTCCTCAAGCTATTCAACTTGAAAGCGAAACATGGCTGGAGCGACGTAAGTTTCACTGACCTCCTGGAACTATTGAAATACGTTCTTCCGGTGACAACGTTTTACACAACGACTACGTACTCAGCCAAAAAAATGATGTGCCCAATGGGTATGGGGTACCAGAAAATTCATGCTTGTCCAAATGGTTGCATGCTGTTTTGGAAATCGGATGAATTTATTGAAAGCTGTTCAGCATGTGGAGCGTCACGGTATAAGAAACAACAAACTCACATCAGCGGTAGTAAGAAAGGTTCACCAGCTAAGGTATTGTGGTACCTGCCCCTCATTCCAAGGTTCAGACGTTTGTTCTCCATTGAGAAAGACGCAGAGATCTTCGGTGGCATTCACTCACAGGAAAAAGGATGGCAGATTGAGACATCCCGCTGATGCACCACAGTGGAGAAACATAGACGTAAAATTTCCTGAGTTTGGTACGAACCGAGAAACCTAAGGCTAGGCTTGTGCACAGATGGGATGAACCCTTACGGTACTTTGAGTAGCATACAGTACCTGCCCTGGCTGTGCTTTTGGTTATTTACAATCTACCACCGTGGTTATGCATGAAACCAAGACACATCTTGTTGTCTTTGTTAATATCTGGTCCAAAGCAACCGGGCAACAAAATGAACGTACATTCCTACAACCTTTGATAGAGGATCTACAACTCTTGTGGAATGAAGGGGCTACGGTTTACGACTCATTCAGTAAAGAGGACTTCAATTTGCGTGCTATGTTGTACTGCACAATCAATGATTTCCCCGCCTATGGTAATCTTTCAGGTTATTCAATCAAGGGGGCGTTGGCGTGTCCGATTTGTGGTGAAAACACTTGTAGCATTCGCTTGAAACATAGTGGGAAAACTGTGTATATGGGCCACCGAAAAATGCTTCCAAAAGGACATAAGTATCGAAAGATGGCGAAAGAGTTCGATGGGAAAACTGATCACAGCATGGCGCGCCAGCCTTTGACAGGTACAGAGATTTACAAAAGTTGGATAATATTGTGAACAACTTCGGGCCGCCAACCAAAAGTGGTGAAAAAAGTGTCTGGAAAAAGAAATCAATATTTGGGAACTACAGTACTACTGGCAGCATCTGGAGGTTAGACATTGTATCGATGGGATGCATGTCGAGAAGAACGTGGGTGAAAGTTTCACTAGCACCCTTTTGAACATAAAAGGAAAGACAAAGGATCATTTGAAAGGAAGAAAAGATTTAATGAGTTGGGCATACGCACAGAGCTTGGCCCGCAAGAACGGAAAACGCACATTCTTGCCTCCTGCCTGTCACACTCTGTCTAAAGAAGAGAAACATAGTCTATGCAGTACCCTTTACAACATCAAGGTGCCATCAGGTTACTCCTCAACATAAGAAACCTAGTGTCCATGACAGATTTCAAATTAGTAGGAATGAAATCTCACGATTATCATGTCCTACTTCAAGAATTTTTGCCAATTGCACTACGTGGGATCTTGCCGGATGCTGTCAGACACACAATCACAAACGTCAGTGTCTTCCTCAAATCCATTTCGTCTAAGGTTCTTGATGTGGACACTCTGTCTAAATTACAAAAGGATCTTATTGTGACAATGTGCCAGCTGGAGATATATTTTCCTCCATCGTTCTTCGACATAATGATATATCTCCTCGTGCATCTTGTAAGAGAGATTCTGATGTGTGGTCCTTTGTACCTCGCTACATGTATCCGTTCGAAAGGTACATGGGTGTCCTGAAGAAGAAATGAAGAACCGTCGTCACCCAGAGGGTAGTATTATAGAGGGCACTATCACAGAGGAAGTTGTAGACTTCTGCACCAATTACCTAGAAGGTGTCGATACCATTGGACTTCCATGTTCTAGACACGAGGGCAGATTGAAGGGTGTTGGCACGGTTGGAAGGAAACTGAAAAGAATTGACATAGACACTCTTAACAAAGCTCATTTAGTTGTGCTAAGTCATCTTGAAGATGTTGAACCATACTTTGATGAACACTTGTGTGTTTTAAGAGCACATATCCAAACATGAGTGACGTCAGACTACAAAATGAGCAGAATAGGACATTTGTCCGATGGTTCAAAGAGAGAGTGTTGTCCGATCAGTCCACGAATGTGCCTGAACTGATTAAAGTAGTTGCATTTGGACCAAATCTGGATGTAATTTCTTATGAGGGGTACGATGTCAACGGATTCACCTTTTTCACAGAACGTCAGGATCAGAAGTCAACGAATCAAAACAGTGGTGTAGAGCTTGAAGCTTATCAAACTTATATGATGTCGGTGTCGTGGGTCATAGTCCTGTCTCAGTACAACAATCATATTTCGGTGTTATACAAGACATCTGGGTATTGGACTACAACAGCTACGAAATGTGTGTTTTCCGCTGTAACTGGGTTACAACATTCATGGCTACCGTGAGGAGGAGCATGGTATGAAACTGGTTGATCTGTCTAGAGCTCTCCCACGGTTGAGCCATTCGTTGTTGGGACGAAGGTTAAGCAGATATATTATGTAACTGATCCCTATAATCCTAGATGGTCTGTTGTGCTTAAAGGGAGAAGAGGAATAGTTGGTGTGGATGGTGTGGTTGATGAGGATGAGTATGATGCAGAAGATGAACCTCCACTGTTCCTATTTCATTGGAAGAGGCTGAGGTCACAGGTCATCGTGAGTATATACGATCAGACCATAACGAGGGAATGTGGGTTGGAGATAATGGTGTATGTAAGTTATTACTATAAAAATTTATGAAATTACCACTCTTTTATTTATTGCTTGTTTATGACCATTATGAAATGCTTATTTAATTCAATTGTATTTCAATCCTTGCAGGCATGGCTGATCAGGACATGGCTGATGCGAGTTCGATTTATTTTGTCGTGAGGATGAGGAAAATGAGCAGCGAATGGTACCGGTCCCATCTACATCTGCCGCTGCTGCTGTTGCCCCATCCACACTCGCCGCGCTCACTGTTGGCCCTTCCATGAGTGCACCTTCTACGAGTGCTACTCAGAGACCCAGAGGTAGAGGTCCGACCCGTGGGTTGAAACTGCAGAAAGAGGATCAGATTAGTCTCTCTTGGGACCAGTATGGGAGGTATGGTGGGGGCAGCAGGTCAGAGTTCGGTAGTATGCTAGGGACTCTGGCCAGATCACATTGCTGCATCAACCACACATGGAAACAAGTCCCGCAAGAAGTAAAGGAGACCATCTGGAAGAAGGTGCAAGAACGGTACAAGATCCCAGAAGAAGTGGAGAAGACCGTTCTTTCTTGGTGTCCGGCAAAGCTAAATCATTCCGCCACTATTTGGTTGAGCATTGGATCAATAGGGTGCCCCCACGTGAGCCTCCGCCGTATGTTGTGTACAACGGCATGATCACTGAAGAGGAGTGGAAGGAGTTCGTTGAGCGGCACGCCACCCCCGAGTTCAGGGTATGTTTGTGTGTACTCTTTCTTAATTAATGCTCATAATGCTTTATCCCTGATTTTCTAATTAATTTCCTGTTGTACTTTCTTAACAGCAAGTACAAGAACAAGCACGGCAAAACCGTGAAGCTAATCTCTATACTCTACCCACACCATGGGACGAAGGGGATATGTGGGCAGCCTCGAGGGATGGAAAGAAGCTGGTTTGCTGACACGGAGGAACGAGGATGGAAGTGAATGCCCGATCGAGGATGTCTCTGAGGCGAGGAGGGTGCAGATGTACATACTGGGACGCCAGAAAACGACCAGCGAAGGTCAGAGGATATTTCCTAATGCTGCGATGGAAACAACTGGCTAACCAAATTGTAAGTATTTGAAAGTAGCTGTTAAAAATAATTTACTATAACTCAAGTGTTTGTTGATCTTAAATTTAGTGTTAACTTCTTTGAAAATTGGACAGTACGAAGTGGCACAGAGAGGAGAAGTAGACTTACACGCTCCTCCTTCTCAAGACGACGCGCTCAATCAAATGCTTGGGAAGAAGGATCACCCGGGGCGTGTTAGAGGATTTGGGGGGAAGTACGTCAGAAGAACGTATTCCCGCCATCTGCTAGGAAGGGTCAGATGAGTGCTGCTGAAGTCGAGGCGATGGTAGAGCGTAAGTTCGCTGCTGAGCGCCAAGCTAATGACGAGAAACAGGCTGCTGAGCGCCGGGCTATCGAGGAGAGGCTGCAGGAAGCGTTGAATGCGATTGCACATGCGACTACTCAGCAGCAGCAACTAGATCCTCCTCGACTATCTTCCTCGTCTAGTTGTGCTCCGGCCGCTGACCCGTACCCGTTTGCCAACATCCAGGTTAACTTTGTTTAACTATTTTTCTCCTAAAATAAAGTTATTTAAATAGTATTAGATTGGACTCACTTATTTATTTCACGTATTATCTCTGTTTATTAAAGGAGCAAAAAAAATGTCGTCTCCAAATACCATTAGACGGGCACCCTGTAGATGCGGCCTACGGGACGGTGTTGCCATCAGGTCCACTCACGCTCATCAGTTTCGTACGTCTACCCCCATTCTACCGCGCGTGTGACCTTGGACCTGATAGTTGATGGATTTGAGCATGCATACCTTCCGATGGCGTTTGACAACAAATGCACGCTGATCGAAGCGAAGGAGACATATTGCCCTGGCCAGCATGTTATATTGTTTGTCACCGATGAGGTAAGACTGTTTGACAACCATTTAGTATCTAATAAAATGCATTATTTAGCATTAAGTATCTAATCTAATCTATTATAGATCCCTGAGCTTCCTCGCCGCGTAACCCGCCCAGACTAGAAGAGACCAGCGCGCGCCGGCGAATCCTGATCCCTGAGCTTCCTCGCCGCGTATCCCGGCCCAGAGAAGAAGAGATCTGCGCGCCGGCGAATCCTGTCAGAAGTACAAGGGTATGTTCTAGATAATTGTTTAATGTTACTATAATATAATTAGTAATTATCTTTACATTGATGCTTTACTGTTTGTGTGAAGGGTAAGAATCCAGTGAGTCGGGGTGCGAAAGGTAAGAATCCAGCGCCCGTCCGGGGTCGCACCAGGACTTCTGAGGCGCCTAAAAATAAGCTCACACTGCCACAAAATTGTTAATGTTTGGGGCCAAGCAGATGAATCTCTACGACAAGATCATGTTGAAGTCATCTCAAACTAACAACTTCATGATGACGCTTCCAAAGTCGATGTTTCACTACGAAGAAGATATGATGACGGCAATCAACTTGAGGACATTAGAGAGATGATTGTGGAGATTATCTGAACATTAACATTATTCAAGCTTATCTAAAGTAAGTGTTCTTTCCTCATACTGTAAAAACATATAGAATAAGTATCTATGAAGTTGCATTGGCTAACTTTTTATAGTACATGTGATATAATAGATGTCTGCTTGAGAGATGTGCTGAGAAGGACATGACCTCCATTACTGCGGTGTGCCCGGAGCGTTTATCGTACGACTCAGTCACTAGGGACCCGGGGAGGTTTTGTGAATACATGATTCATTGCTTCAATGTTGTTGATCAACAGAATAAATTATTCATTCTAATGCCGTATCACCAAACGTGAGTTCTAATATAAATTACATACTAATTAGCTAACTTTTTTACCTTCATTTCTCATTTCATTTTGTATTTGACATTGTAGCCACCACTGGGCTTTGTTTTTTCTGCGCTGCCACCGCTACTCTGCTCGTTCTAGATCCACTAGGGCAGTGGACAGAATTCAACACTGAAGACTTATCAAAGAGTAAGTTTTTATTACTATTTAATTGTTTGTAAGTTTTTTGAACCAAAATTAATGTACTTGTTCATTTTGCTAAACGCTTTTGTTAATATATGTAACAGTTGTTACAAAAAAACCCCTCAGGGAGAGTTTGGTGATTTGACCGTCAATTACATCAAGGTTTGGTAATTCATGTATTTCATTCGTGCTGCTATTATCTTTGTACAATTGTTTTACATTTGTGAATTTTGGTGATTTAGTGCCCTACCCAAAGGATTCTAAGAGTTGCGGGTACTACGTGATGCGGTATATGTACGAGTTCTGCGGGTACTTCCCAAGTTTTAAGAATGAATATTGACAAGGTAATACGAACGCTGTCTTGTATTTAATTCTTTCGGCAGATTTTTTGTGTCTTTATCTTAATCTCATTATGTGTTCCATTCCTTTTCTTGTTGCAGATTAAAGAGCATTATGCCAGATTCAAGACTTATGCTCCTGCCGACTTGTTGCATGTCAGAGAGAGCATGGCAGCCATGTTTATGAGAATGGAGTGGTAGACTAGCTAGCTGCTGCTGTAACATATATTTTTTGTTAGTTGCTGCTCTGATTCTGTTAGTTGCTGCTGCAACAAGTTATATTGTGTAAATTAAATTTTTTGTTAGTTGCTCTTTCTGTTTGTAATGAATTATGCTAGCTGCTGCTGTAACAGATTCTAGCTGTTGTATTGAATGTTTCTGTTGCAATTGTGCGCAGAAATGAATTTGCAATTGTTTCCTGGGTGGCAATTGTGTAACAGATTGAATATGTTACAGATTTTCGATCTGGTGCTTTATTAGATGTTATCTCTGTTGCAATTGTGTAACAGATTGAATATGTTACAGATTTTCGATCTGGTGCTTTATTAGATGTTATCTCTGTTGCAATTGTGCGCAGAGAATGAATTTGTGTTGTTGGTATTTGATTCAGGGGTTCAATTGTGCAGTTTCTGCCCTCTCTGTTTTTTATCTGTTACAATTCTGTCTCTGTTGCAATTGTGTAGATTTGTAAAAAAAAAAATTACACTACACTTTAATTACGGTTCTAACAATAACCGTAATCTAAAGTCCTTTGGCGCGCGCGCCAAAAGACTTTAGATGACGGTTATTGCCAAAACCGTCATCTAAAGTGTCGACTTTACATTACGGTTACTTGTAAACCGTGATCTAAAGTCCTTTGGTTCGCGCGCCAAAGGACTTAGATCACGGTTTTACAAATAACCGTAATGTAAAGTCAATGACACTCGGGCCGGAAAAGGGCTTTAATTACGGTTTTAAACCGTAATTAAAGAAACGCCATCTTTATTGACGCCCGCGTAGATTACGGTCCGAACCGTAATTATACACGGTTTTGGACCGTAATTAATGGGTCGCGTTCCACCAGGATTCTTGTAAACCTAGGAAATGATTCCATTAGTTAAGGTGCAATATTTAGCACTTATTAAATTATTTGAATATGGATTAGAACATTGGCAAGAGAATTAAAGCCCTTGGCCGATTTTCCATCAAGAAAACCAAAGGAGCAAATTGAGAGAAAAGCTTGAAAAACAATGTAAATGTCTTACCTTAAGGTGGTCTAATGCTCTAAGGGATGTGATTGAGATAAACACTAAATTTATCTTGGAGCTTACATTAGGTAATGGGTTATATAACCTAGGAAAAAGAATTTAAACAAGCTTGTGAACTTGTGACTAAGGAGCCAATGGAAATGAGTTAGTAAGATAAGCATAAGGTGGATTATAAGAACACTTATGTTGCTATGGGAGCATTGTTGTGTGCATTTGCAGGTTGAAAGCTTTTATATGTCAGAAATTCTGTGTTTAAGTTTAAGTCATTTAAGGGCCTAAGAGCCATGTCATTTAAGAGCCTTAGTGCTATGCAATTTAAGATTATTGCACCATATTGAGTTTGTTATGAATGGTTTGGTTTGGGTGAGAAATATCATGAGAAAGGGGTTTGTTGAGTGTGAGATGATTGAATGAGAAAAACTATGCATTTGGGCATGATAATATACTAGAGAGGCTATGACAAAATTTATGTATAAACCAAGTGTGTTTAGTGGTTGTTGTGAGTTTTTATGACCTAGAGTTGTCTTGGAGGAGTTAGAAGTCTAATGGGAGTGATAATCACCTTTAAACTACAAGAGAAGGATTTCTAAGGTTAATGTGAAGTTTGAGGAAAAAGGTTATGAGATGTTAAGAGATTGTCTAGTAGTGAAATAATAAGGATAACTTGGATGGTAGTGAATGGACTTGGGTGACGGAGGGGAAAACTGTAGGTGAATGTTGTAAGTTGCCAAGGGAATGACTAAGGATGTGTAAGAGTGTATAACCATGAGAATGGCAAGAAAAGTGGGTAAAGGAGATAGAAATGTCTAAGGAGGATTAAGCATGGTCAAGGTGAATGAGGAAAGGTGTTAGGTGTTAAGAGTATGAGTAGGAATGCAAATATATGTACAGACTTTGGAATGATGAATAGGAAATGTAATGGGAGGGAATTGTGCATGGAGATGCAATGTAACCTTGGGAACTTTGAGTAGCTTAGAAGAGGAGATAAAGATGTATAATAATGATTTAGGAGTGGTGAAAATGATTGAGAGGAAACACTTTGGTTAGTTTGGGTTTTTGGCAAAGTTCACATGTTGGGAGTGTAAGGAACTAAGTGTTAAGTGTTAGGATGTAACACACCGTCCTAAGGCAATCGTAGATATCACAGACTTAATAACTTAATCACAATTGTCGCAGCGGAATAAACTAACACCGGGACCTTGCCACGGTCTGATCAATAGAATATACCAAACTTAATTACTTACAATGCTTATCCAAAAGAATTCACACTATATCCAAAACAACCACCAATCAAGTTCATAGTTTCTCGAACAACGGCATAACTACCGTAAGTCTTAATACCAACAGACGGGTGCACAGGCGCAACCTGTACTCAAAATAAAAGCCTCACCTAAGTCTACCCACTCCTACTCTCATGGTGACTCTTCATGGGCCGCTTACCTGCAAAAGTAAAAACAGCCCCCAAAGGGGATCAGCAAGAATGCTAGTACGACCCTCTCGTGGCCCCCAAGCTAACGGGGCTACGACGACTAATTGTCGATAGCATGGAAATTGATTAGATACACGATCATAATATGAAGTGCAATAAAACATCAATCCATAGATGAACAAGCATAGTTCACACACAAATGAACAACTTAAAGCGTTCTTATCATAAGTGAGTTAGTAAGTAAACTCCTTAAGGTCCGATTCCACTTATTCTTAATCCATCTTAACCTACCTCATTCTTAACCTTATCTTAATCTCAGCATACAACCGTTCTTTAAATAGAAATGGTCGTATCTTATCTCATTGTTTATTTTGTCGGGTCAAAAGCAACCCTAGCCAACGAGCCATTAACTCCATTGGTTGAATAAACAACTTATCTTATAATTTAGGATTTAGGTGATCCTACCGCACCATCTTAATGCCTCCTACCTTGGACTGGAAATCCAATGTAGCTGAGCCGACACTCGACTCTAGGCAACAAGTCCGAAGACAAGTCCTTAAGCGGAAGTCGGATCTGATTTAGATACTGACCCCCTTTCCTTAGCATGCATGACCGGAGTCAGTCCCGGGTTCCTCACCCCCCCTTAAGTTCTAGTTAGTGAAAATCTTACAAACCACATGTTAGTTAAACCTTAACGGGTATTAACCAACAGTTACCAACATATAATTCCTCTTCTTAATTCAATAAGTACTAAGCTTAGTTAGTAGTTAAACACAAGTCTCGTGGGTTAGTGTAAAGAAAACACATACACAACGAGAACAATAAAAACCGGTACAATGCTTTATGTTGTCTTAGTCATAGCAAGTAAACAGATAGCACGCAAGCCGAGGGACACCTCGTTAGCAAGTAGGTCACAAGAAAGACTATACCGTTCACCGTCGATTGTCCCGGTTGTTTAATTCTCCTCCGGTTCCAAACTTTCAAATCCTAAAATGTTCATCCAACTTAAATTATTAATTGCTTACACATTACTTAATCTCTTAACTTACTTAACCCTTAATGATCCCCACCTAACGCCCATTAAGCTTTACAACTTAATCTTGCAAACTTAACCTTAAACATTAAAGTTTATACTTAACTTAATCCCTTAGGTCCTTATGTCTCTAATCATCATTGCCCTCCTAATGGGGTACCATTAATACTACTTATCATTCTTAGAGTTTAAAGTTTTTTTTTAAGTTTTGGGTCGACCGACCCTACCGACTGACCTTACCCAAGGTCGGTCCATTCCAGTGACATCCGGGTTTGAAAATTTACACTACGACTGACCTTGCTAAGCTCGGTCCCAAGGTCAGTCCATTCCAGAACACATTACCGTCAGAAAATTCTACCTCGACCGACCTTGCAAGTTCGGTCCACAAGGTTGGTCCATTCCAGGAACAATTCCCGTACAAAAATTTAGGCATGACCGGCCTTGCAAGTCCAGTCCCCAAGGTCGGTCCATTCCAGAAACGTTTTTGCCCTTTGTTTTTCAGCCCGACCGACCTTGTCCATGGTCGGTCCTAATGTCGGTCCATTCCAGAGAGTTTCCTGCGTGTGTATTTTGAGCCTGACCGACCTTGCCAAGGTCAGTCCTAAGGTAGGTCGGCTCCAGAAACTTATTTCTAAGTGTTAAATTCAGCCCAAACTTCACCACAAGTGTTCTAATGTGCTCCAACATCATTTAGGCACTTAAACTCACCTTTAAAACATCCCCAAACTCATTAAAACAACCTCCAAAGATTTTCTCAAACATTTACCCAATTCTTACAAGACTCCAAACACTTAGCATCATTTTCCTACATTTCTAACATGCAATCCACCTAGAATTTCAACTAACCCAAATGCTCCCTCCTTAAAAACTGACTACGCCATACACATCACCATCCACTTTCAAATCACTTACCAAACCCTCCCCATGACATACACACTAGTTCTCTCCTAAGTCATTTCAAAGTTCTACACATTATTCCCATCAAACTTGCACAAGCTTCCAAGTTTCTTTATCATGGTCTTGGTGCCTTAAATTCACCATTGTAACCCCTAGTTCCTCCTAGACATACCTAGGTCACCTTAGTTCTCAAGAACACCCATCACTCACCCTTTTTCATTAAAACAACTCCTAAAATTCTCTAGCACTTCCTTAGTCATAAAATCTCCTTTGAGCATCTTAAACATCATGTTTCTTCACCAAATTTTGACATCGCTTCCCTAGTATATTACTACACCCAAGCACTTAGATTTTCACCACTATGAAACTATAAACACTCAAATTCTCATTACACCATCTTAACACACAATATACACCCAAACTACACTACATCATAATATAGTGCATAAATTTAAATTGCTTGGCACTTAGGCCCTTAAATGACTTGGCTCTTAGGCCCTTAAATGTATAAATCTTAAACACTGAATTTCCACAATATATATTGCCTTTGACCTGCAAATACACACAAAAAGGGTCCCATTGCATTATAAATTTTCTTATAATTCATCTTGGCATTGTTTAGCTATCTCATTTCTCGTTTGCTCCTTAGTCACAAGTTCTCAATATAAAAATGTTCTTTCTCCTAGGTTTGATAGACCTTAACTAATGTAAACTCAAAACTAGCCTTATCACATATCTATATCCCATTCCCTTAAACAATAAAACACCTTAAGGTAAGCAATTTACTTTGCTCTTTTACAAGCTCTACAAACTTTCCTCCTTAGATTTTCCTTGCACAATCTCGGTCACCAATCAAACTCTCCTTGCCAATATTCTAATCAATATCCAATGACTCTAATGAGTGATAGGTAATACATTTCCCTTAAGGAACAAACCCTAGGTTAAAATGTGTTTTAAGGTATTAAAATGAATGTTTTACCTTGAAGTCTTAAGGTAGGCTTGGATATGAATCAGTAAGTACCTCCTCAAGCCCTTGGAGAATAGAAAACAAGCTAGAACAAGGCATAAAAATGAAGCCCCATGAGTAAAAATTTTCGGTAATGTGAAGAAGTGGTGGAAGCTTGATTTTTCTTACATATTATTTACCTTAATAGAATGGAGAAGCTAATGGACTCCTCAAGCTTGTATTCCCTCCTCTAATGTTGGTTTGGCTTGGCATCAAATTGAAGCTCTTGATGTTTTGGAAAGATAGAAACAAGGAGCTTGAGCTAACTAAGAAGAATATGTACTTTGTTTTGATTTTGGAGCTAAAATGAGTGAGCTATGGTCAAAGCCAGGTGGAGCTAGCATGGAGGTTGAGCTTTACGTAAAGGAAGAAGAGAGGAGCAGCCAAAATCGGTGAGGTGAAGAAGAAATAAAGAAAGGAGGAGAGAGGTGACAAAAAAGAGATATTTTGATTCCTTAAAAGTTAATTGTAAAACCACTTACTTTTCCTCTTTCTTTTACAGACTAGCTTACTCATGTGTGACTCACACCCTTAGAAAACCGGACCCCTTATTAATTTGGACTAGTAATGGTCTTGTTTGATCAATTAATTAAACTTAATTAACGAAAGACTAAACTAGGCACTATTTGGTTACTATTCACAAACTAGTGCACATAATTGTGAAATTTATGATTTCCCATTGATTTAGACTTCCTAATGTGATACTCAGTAATACAAAGTTGATTAAGGAGTAATAATGGGCATTTAGCCACCTAAAACCCCTTTCTAAGACAATTCTTCAAAATTGTGCTTTAAGAGTCCTTAAAGCATAATTTATGTTTTAACTTGTTTTTGTGCTTGGTTTTCTTTGGTAATTGATTTAACATGACCATTAGGATATTACTAAGGTCTAACAATGATATTTGGGTGCTCACCCAAGTTACTCCAAGCTTAGAGCACATTTTTGCTTAAATTGCTCTTATGGTGTTCCCTTGTGTTTTCTTCAGTTAAAATTGTTTCCTAATGTTTCTAAGGCATTATTTGGCCTTCTTACACCGTAGTTTATCATCTAAATACCATATCTAGGTCTGGGGTATTTCAATCTACCCCACTTAAAAGAACTTTGTCCCCAAAGTTCACATATATACTTAATCATCCACGGTACTCAATTTCCTTAATCATAATACCATATCTTACATTCTCATTCACACATCTCAAGACTCAAAGGTCCACCACAAATACAATACATAAGTATTATACATATCTCAAACTTACCACCAAAGTGTAATAACTTACACAATCATATCTTACACAAAACAAACAATAACAAACATGTTCGTTTACTAACTCAAAAGCGAGGAAGATCTACCCCCTTAAAAAGGGGTACGCCCCGTACCCTACACAGATGATCTAGTCAGTAAATAATGAAGGGTACTCCGATCTCATCTTATCCTCTAATTCCCACGTGGCCTCTTCGACATCCTGGTTAGACCAGAGGACCTTCACCAGTCGCACTGACTTATGGCGAGTGTCCTTAGTCTTACTATCCAAGATCCTCTGAGGAACCTCCACGGATCTCATATTTGGTTCTAACGTCAACCTCTCAGGCTCTAACACATGGGAGGGGTGGTGCATGTATTTCTTTAGCTGTGAAACATGAAAAACATCATGCACTTTACCCAGCTCAGCAGGTAAATTCAACCTGTAAGCAACTAGGCCCACCCGCTCCGTAATCTTAGAAGGACCAACAAACTTCGGGCTTAATTTGCCTTTCTGCCCAAATCTGAATACACCCTTCATCGGTAAAACTTGCAGAACTACCCAGTCGCCCACTACAAACTCTGGGTCTCGTCGTCGAACATCAGCATACGACTTCTGCCTATCTTGAGCAGCTTTCATGTTCTCCTTGATTTGCTGAACTTCAGCCTGAACTTGTTCTAAGTATTCTGGTCCTATAATGACCGTCTCACTCGACTCATCCCAGCAGAGCGGTGTCCGACATGGTCTACCGTACAACGCTTGAAAAGGTGCCATCTTGATTGAAGCATGATATCTATTGTTGTAAGAAAACTCGATCAGTTGCAATTTATCGATCCAACTGCCCTGAAAGTCTAAGGCACGTGCCCTTAGCATGTCATCGAGTGTCTGAATCATACGCTCAGTCTGACCATCTGTCTGCGGATGGAACGCGGTACTCAACTTTAGTTCTGTACCCAACGCTTCTCTGGTAGCTCTCTAGTACCTCGAAAGGAATCTGGTATCCCTATCTGACACTATGGTCTTCGGTATCCCGTGATGTCTCATAATTTCCTTCTCAAACAACTCAGCAAATTTGGCTACCTTCCAAGTATCCTTCATCGGTATGAATCAGGCTACTTTTGTAAGGCGATCCACCACCACCCATATCATGTCCAGACCTCCCCTAGCAGGTGGGAGTCCGACTGCAAAGTCCATGGAGATATCAAGAAACTTCCACTCCGGAACTGGCATCGACTGTACCATTCCGCCCGGTCGTCGGTGCTCCAATTTCACCTTCTGGCATGTGAGACACCTCAAGATGAACTCAGTAACATCTGTCTTCATCCCCGACCACCAGAAGTATCTCTTCTTGTATTTATACATCTTTGAGGCTCCCGGATGGATGGAAACTGAAGAACAGTGTGATTCTCTAAGTATAAGGTCTTTCAAATCTGTGATGCCTCGTGGTATGCATAACCGGCCCTTAAGTCTGATCATATCATCATCATATAGTCTGAAGTCGTATTTATGACTTTCAAAAGTTCCATCTGTCAGCTTCTGTCTGACCTCTCTCATATACTCATCTGTCCTCTAAGCCTCTCGCACCTCATCAACCAAGGCGGAGAAAGAAACTAGCGAATGGAGTGAGTGTGCTTGACGACTCAGGGCGTCAGCTACAGCATTGGCCTTCCCTTCTTTGTATTGGAGGTCAATGTCATAGTCCTTAAAAAACTCTAACCATCTCCTCTGTATGAGATTCAACTCCTTCTAAGTGAATATATATTTCAAGCTCTTATGATCGGTTTAGATCGTCACACTAACCCCGTATAAGTAGTGGCGCCATATCTTCAAAGCGAAGACTACAGCTCCCAACTCTAAATCATGTGTGGGGTAGTTCTCCTCATGTTTCTTCAACTGGCGCGAGGCATATGCCACCACCTTGCGATGTTGCATGAGCACGCAGCCCAGCCCTCTGCCGGATGCGTCATAGTAAACCTCAAAGCCCTCTGTACCGTCTGGAATAGTCAGAACTGGCGCAGTGGTCAGTGAGTCCTTCAAACTCTGAAACGAACTCTCACAATCAGTCATCCAAACGAATGGTGCATCTTTCTTCATCAGACTGGTCATCAGTTTCGCGACCTTGCTGAAATCCTTAACAAACCTCCGATAGTAACCTGCCAAACCAAGGAAGCTCCGAATGTCGGAAGCTGTCTACGGTCTTGGCCAGGTGCGTACAGTATCAATCTTAGCTGGATCCACCGCGATCCCAGCATCTGAGATGACATGACCTAGGAAAGAGACCTGGTCAAGCTAAAACTCACACTTGGAGATCTTAGCATATAGCTGGTTCTCCCTTAGTATCTCTAGTACCTTCCTCAAATGTTCCTCATGCTCAGCTTTCGATTTTGAATATATTAGAATATCGTCGATGAATACCACTACCGACTTGTCCAGCTGCTCCTGGAACAAGCGGTTCATCAAATCCATAAATTTCACCGGTGCGTTCGACAAACCGAACGGCATCACTGTAAACTCATAGTGGTCGTATCGTGTCCGGAATGTCGTCTTATCGATATCTCCCTCCTTAATGGCTATCTGATGATACCCCGATCTGAGATCAATCTTCGAAAACATGGATGCCCCCTTCAACTGATCGAACAGATCATCAATGCGGGGTAGTGGGTACTTATTTTTCACAGTAACTGTATTCAACTCTCTATAGTCGATGCAGAGGCGGAGACTACCATCCTTCTTCTTCACGAAGAGAACTGGCGCTCCCCATGGTGATACACTAGGTCTAATGAATCCCTTATCTAGCAAGTTGATCAACTGATCCTTTAACTCATTTATTTCTGCCAGAGCCATGCGGTATGGTGGCTTAGCTATTTGTCCGGTTCCAGGTAGCAGCTCGATGGTGAAATCTACCTCCCGAGTGGGTGGCATGCCAGGCAGTTCCCGTGGAAAGAGGTCGAGGAACTCCAACACTACTGGTATGTCGGGGTCGAACTCGGGGTCCCTCTCTATGTCCTGGACATAGTAGAGATATACTTCCTCCTTCTTCCTCAGTTCCTTATACATTGCCATAGCGGAGATGATCTTAGTCGAAGGCTCTCTAGGCCTCTAGCGGTATGATTTTGTTACCCCAGACGGACTCCTGAGCAGCAGTCTATGCTCGGCGCAGAGGATACGACCCTTGTGCCGCTCCAACCAGTTCATCCCGAAGATAACATCAAATCTCAACTCCCTGAACTCAAACTGACTGGAAAGTCTTCCCCCTTTATTCTGAGAATGGCTCCTCGGTAGTAGCGAGTGCAATAAACCTTCTCCTTAGATGGGAGTGTAACCGTGAAGTCGTGTAGCTCGTCAGTGTCTAGCCCCATCCTTCTCGCAAATGATGCCGAGATAAAGGTATGCGAGGCCCCTGAGTCAAAGAGAACTGATGCCTCAATCCCATAATCAGAAAGGTGCCGGTGAGGATAATACCGCTGGCAGCGGCCTGTGCCTCTGTAAGTATGCTTAGCTCACCTTCCGTACCGAGTCCATAACCTTATAGTATTTCACAAGCTTTCATGAGTAACGATGGTATAACAAGAGTCGTAACAAATTATATGAACAACACTATTATTTTTTTAATATATATCCTATTTACATCATGTGCTTCCTTCTTACATCTCATTTCTTATCTCATACTAAAACATTTCATGGCTAATATTGTCTAAAGGTTTGGTTTAACCATCCTGGTTTCATATGCGTCGCATTGATTACTGCTGATGGTGCTGTATTCAGCTTGATTCTCTTAATCCCATGGTATAACATCCTTGATTCTCCTCCCATAACTAATACATCCCCAGATTTAAGTATTAACTTATTAGCACGGTCCGCACGCTTCTGCTCGCCGTACAAGAACTCTGCGTCATCCCCAATGGACCAAGACACTACGGGTATCCCCCTTTCGAGAGACTCCGTTGTCTCGTCCTTATCCTGATGTATTCTGAGTCACCCGTCCTTCTCCTAGAAGTTCAAAATGCAGATGTCTGCTTGTATGTCTGGAATCGGGTCAGCTTCCAACTGCTGAGCGATCTCCACGACTTGTGTAATAACTGGATGGAACTCTTCGGGTATCCCCGGTGGTGAGACTCCATCTTGTGTTCACGTGGTCTGGTAAGTCTTGGCATATGGATTCCAATCCTTGCCTAAGCTTATCATCTTTAACTTCATCCTTGCTCCCCCTAGGTACTCCGGTGTATAGAAACCTCCCGGTCCCACTCCTAACTAACTGCATCTCCTGATGATGCCTATTTGTGCTTCTAGTGTCACGTATCCTCTTAATAAAATCATACCAGGGCGGGTAACCAGACATTGTTCGGTTGGATAGTCTCGGGTCTCGATGTCGGTCTCTTCCAGGTTCGGTGTTGAAGGTATTGGATAGCAGATGTTTAAGTTTCCTAAGGTGGTAATAGGTCATATCTTACTTAAGGGCTAATCTTATCTTATTCTCATCTAACTCAATTATTCATCAAACATGCATGATAATGCGGTAAGCAGGCAATTTTATCACTTAAAGGTTTATAGCGGTACCTGGCCTCGATGACGGTTCAGGCTCATCGTCCCGGTCCACCATGTGTAGTGTGGGTCCCGACTTCTGGACTACCTGTGGGTTCTTATCTACAGCTTGTTGCACCCTCTTCTGACCGTCAGATCCAGCCCCCTGATCGGTCTTGCCCTTGCCCTTCATCTCGGGTCTAAAGGCTCTGCTCTCGGGGTTCCGGAAGCACTCGTATGCTCGGTGCCCGTATACCTCACAATAGTTGCACTCAACCTTGTTCCCCTTACAATCGAGACCGGGGTGGTCCTTGTGACACCACTGACAGATGTAGCATCGCTGGTAGCCACCACCGGCTCCCTTACCAGTCTCAGATCTTGACAAATCTCAATATTAGTACTTATATCTTAACGGTTGCTAAACGGTGTTCAGTTCACTCAATATTCATTTCCTTACCCTTTGGCGCCCTTGAGCGTAGAGGCTAAGCGGCATATGCATAAGTCAATTTCAGTGGCTCTTTAGTAGCCTTCTCAGTTCCTTCCTTCCCTTTCTGGTTTTGACTCTTCTGGGCTTGAGGTTGGTACTTCTGTTTCTTGTACCCACCTTGCCCTTGGTTCTCTGTGTTCTTCCCGACACTCTTCCTCTTAGCATTGTCCTCGTCCCTCAGCTGGACGGTTATCTCAACCTTAGCAGCGGCATGACAGCACTCCTGCTTCCCAAAGTATTAGTTTCTCTTATTTCTCAAAGTCTAAATCTTAAGCACTTACTCATATCTTAATTGTTCTCATTACCTGCAAGGTAGTATAACTCGTCGGCCCCATGCCGTAGCGGAGTCGATGGCTAAGCCCGCCATAGAAGCGGTCCACCAGAATCTGGTTTGAATACCCAAGACTCGGCAGAAGACGAAGCAAGGCGGTGAACTCTGAGTAATACTCGTCCACCGTCATCTTGTCCGTCTGCTTAAGCGCATCCAACTATAGGCACTTCTTCGTCGGGACATGGGTGGGATAGTACTTGGCTCGTAGTAGTGCGGTGTACTGCTCCCAGCCGAACTCTAGATTGGCCACATGCTCGGCCCTCACCATCTTCCACCAATCGCCTGCTGCCCCTTTCAGATAGAATGCAGCAAGGCGCACCTTGATCCCAGCAGGGACGTCAAGGGTCTCGAAGGTGGTCTCCAGCTCGGAGATGTACGCCTCAAGCTTGGCGGGAACAGTCTCCCCCTTGAAGTGTGCGGTTCGAAGGTCTGCAAGGCTCTTCACCCAATTTGGTTCCCGAGGCTGTGGCGATGGAGGTGGCGCACCCACACCCGACTGATTGCCCATATGCCCTAACGCGGCAGCCACGATCTCTGCAATCATCAGCCCTTCTGGTATCTCAGTAGCATCATCGCCTCGGCCACAGCCTCGGCCTCCTCTAGGACGTCTTGCCATCTGAACAAGCACAACTTGCATTAGGTCTGTATTCACCACGGTTTTGGTTCAAGAAATTATAATGTCCGCAGACGGTAAAGACGATCCACACTCAATAGTGGTCATCTGACTCTACACACTCTAACCTCTCACACCGTTAGCCCGTTATTTATATCTCAACTCATAACCTAACTCGGTGGTCCCCTATGTTATAACCCAAGATTTGGTTATTGTTTTATTTCGTCGCAATTTAACTTTAAGTTGGTTCAATCTTAGTTCAGGACATGGAAGTCCTTTGGATTAAAGACAAGGGCGAGGTAGTCCTTTTCGTTTTGGATTTTGGTAAGGGATTTTTATTGATATTTGGGTGATATTAATAAATATCTTTTACATTCTAATTAGTCTTTCACCCACTACCTAATCGCGTTCTCACGACTCCACTAACTCCGTCAGTTTTGAAAATCCTCAGACGCTCCTTCCTTCTCTGTGCTCTCTTCTCTGTTCTCTCTCTTCCAAAGTACGTTCAATCAAGTGCCCAAGTTCTGCTGTTGTGTTCTTGCAATTCGAGTTCTGCTGCGGATTCTTCTCGCCGTTGCGCTCCGGGTCAGGTTAAGGTAAGGGCGTCGGTTGTTCTTGTGTAAATTCTGCAATTGGGAAGCCTACTCTCTTCTGATTAAGGTTTCTACAGTCTGATTGTCAGGATCGTCAATCCTTCTGCGTGGCTGTGTTCGGACTCCCCTCTGCGATTCCTTTGCTATTGATTCAGGTACGGATTGTGATTTCGTGGGCAATGGCAGTTTCTGATTTGGGAATTTGGTTCTGATTTGGTCTGTTCTTCAGTTGTGTTGTCCGGGTGTATTGTCGTTCTGCATTCGGGAATTCTGCGTTGGTCTGGACTCTGCTATCCAGTTTGGGTTTCGTCTGCTGATAATTCGAGGTAGGTGGCTTTCGGATTCGATCCGTGTGTTCACCTTGGGGAGTTTGGGTTCTGCAAGTTAACTCAATGATTTGATCTTGTGTTTGTGTGTGGTTCATGTCTGTTTAATGCCATTTCAATGGATTAAACCCCCAAGGTTGTTTTGTAAATGTGTGTGTTGATTTAGATTGGTTTTTGTGCCTCTGTTCGTGTTAAATTCGCCTTGTTTTCTGAAATTTTCGGCGTGTCCGAACTTCTGTCCGACCATTGAAGTTCGGACATGCCCTTCTGCGCTCTGGATTTCTGAACTGTTTGATGTGTCCGAACTTCCGTCCGAGCTTCTAAGTTCGGACGGGGTGCGAGGACGAGTCCGGCTTACGAGTTTCGAATGGTGTCCGAACTTGTAAGTCCGGACATAAGTTCGGACACCCCTTTCTCATTCCTCTGTTTTGCTTCGACTTGTGTCCGAACATTGATGTCCGGACACAAGCTCGGACACTCCGCGTACCTGTTTTCGTAAAACGTCCGAACATCCGTCCGAACATGGATGTTCGGACATCTCTGTCTCTGCTTCTGTTTTGAGTCTCGACTTGTGTCCGAACATCGATGTCCGGACACAAGTTCGGACAGGCTACTGTTTTGGCCATAACTTGCTCGTTTGAGCTCCGTTTTGACTTCCGTTTGCGGGGTTGGATTCCCCTTCTGATTTCCAAGCTATCTATGGGCTTTCTGGTGCCTTTGGTGCACATATGCTTATTTGTATTTAAGCTTCTGTTTTGGGACCTAGTTATCTCTGTGTCTGAGCCTTTGGATGGCTGGTTACGCTGTCTCGTAGCGCGCTATGTAGGATCCTTCTGTTCACGGGTGATGTTCCCCGTTCTGTTCACGGGTGTTTACACCTGTTCTGTTTACGAGTGAGGTTTCCTCGTTCTGTTCACGAGCTGGTTGCTCGTTCTGTCTGTATGCTGTGATCGCTAGTGTCCCACTCTTTTTCGCTTCTGTCTGCTTCTGCTCTGTTTAGTCCCTTAAGGAATGGACTGTTTCTGGTTTCTGACATGTTTATGGATTCTTTGACTCCTTCTGATTTGTCAATATTCTGTAAATGTTTTGAGCATGCTGGTTGATGAAGTTGGTCATCTACTGGGCATAGTTGTGTGCTCATTCCCCTACTTCTAACGCTTTTGCAGATTGATTAGCGAGGATCGTCTCCCCTCAGCTTCTGGAGTTTAGTTGCTTCGTATTTAGCTTCTTTTGAGACCTTTGTATTGAATTTGAGCCTTTGGGCATATTTGTTAGCTTCCGCTTTTGACATCCGTTTGGTGGGTTTTGTAATGACTTTTGGGGATGTTCTAACATCTCTTGGTTATACTTTATTTAAGTATTTCGTTTGGGCCTTATTTGTTTATCTGTTTAAGTTGCTTATTAGAGCCTTGCGTTATTATGTAATAATACGCGGCGTGTAATACCCCTAACTCCTAGGCCAGTGTTTGGGGGTGTTACATTTAGTGGTATCAGAGCTCTGGGTTCTAGTCTGCTGGGATTTTAAGTTAGCCAGTCAGTCAGAAATGTCAGTGTTAGTGTCTGAGTTTAACTGCTTGCTGTTGGACTTTCAGAATGCCGCCAAGAAGAGCAAATAACCCTCCAGGGAATGTGGCTGATGCTGTTCAGCAGTTCATGACGCAGCTCATGCAGACCATGGCTGCAGGAGGTGGTCCAGCTGGAGGAGGACCAGCTGGGGCAGATGCTGGTGGGAGGAATGTGAAGGCGCTTCAGGAGTTCATGAAGCTGAAGCCGCCATCGTTCGATGGGGCAGGAGACCCCCAGGTGGCCAGTCATTGGCTGTCAGAGGTGGAGGACTTGCTACGTGTCATGGGCTCAGAGGAGCAGAAGGTGGACTTCGCCACCTTTCTGTTCAAGGCCGAAGCCAAGGAGTGGTGGAGGTCAGTTATGGGGAAGTTCCCACAGCCTTGGACGTGGGAGCAGTTCACTGGGGAGTTCAACAAACAGTTCTACCCCGACGTCTACAAGGATCAGCGCATTCTGGAGTATAACCGACTACGCCAGGGTCGGGACATGAGCGTTGAGGAGTACGTTCGTAAGTTCATCAGTCTGTCTAAGTTTGCACCTGAGCCTGACGAGCATAGGAAGGCCAGGAAGTTTGAGAGTGGCTTGAGGCCAGACATCCGTTCTGCTGTGACGCCCCTGCGTCACAAGACCTTCAGGGACGTTGCTGATGTCGCCCTGTTGGTAGAGGCCGACTTGAGAGGTCGCCAGTCTGGAGGGAAGGACCAGAAGAGGAAGCAGAGGTCCGATGAGAGCGATAGGAGGGATCAGTCTGCTTCTCAGAAGAAGCAGTACTGGAGACCGAGCTGGAGACCGCTCTGGGGACCGTTCGCGAGACAGAGGTGGTTCGTCTTCATCAGCTCCCGCTCCGAAGTGCCGGGTCTGCGGCAAGTTTCATAGAGGCCAGGACTGCTACAGGAAGTCTGGAGCCTGCTTCAAGTGTGGGTCCTTGGAGCATAGGATTGCTGATTGCCCTCAGGCTGAGAGGAGCAGGGGTAGTTCTGGAGGTAGAGCCGTTGAGTCTGCTTCAGGGTCCAGAGATCGAGACCGGGCTGAAGAAGCCCCAGGGCCAGGCCAGAGTGTACGCGATGGCTGGAGAGAGGACCGATCGACTGACAGAGTTGTCACAGGTATTCTCCAGCTGTCTTCTCGTTCTGTTTTCTGTTTGTTTGACTCTGGAGCCACCCACTCTTTTATTTCTGCTGAGTTGGTGGGTGAGCTCGGTTTGCCTGTTGTGCCTCTGGGTGTTGAGCTGTGTGTGCATAGTCCATTGGTTAGGGACTCTTCTATGTTTTGAATTCTGTCTGTAAAGCTAGTCCTGTGTTAGTCAAGAATAGGATTCTGTGTGCTGACCTCATCCCGATGGAGATGACTAGTTTTGATGTGATTCTGGGCATGGATTGGCTTGCTGCGCACCATGCCCACATCGATTGTGCCGCTTCGAGAGTCACTTTTGAGGAGCCGGGCCAGCCCCGTTTGATTGTAGCAGGGAATGGACTCCCGTGCTCGCCGCCAGTCATATCAGCGATGCAGGCGTTCCGCTTTCTGAGGAAAGGATGCCAGGGATATCTGTGCATCCCTGAGGTTCGCAAGGATGCGAAGATGGAGGACATTCCAGTAGTCAGAGATTTCCCAGATGTGTTCCAGGATGACGTACCTGGGCTTCCCCTGTCAGAGAGGTGGAGTTCTCGATCGAGCTCGCACCTGAGACTCAGCCGATTTCGAAGGCCCCATACCGGATGGCGCCTGCTGAGCTTAAGGAGTTGAAGGTCCATTGCAGGAGCTGCTGGATAAGGGCTTCATTCGCCCGAGTGTGTCGCCTTGGGGAGCGCCAGTGTTGTTTGTAAAGAAGAAGGACGGTAGCATGCGGTTGTGCATTGACTACAGGGAGCTCAACAAGGTTACCATTAAGAATAGGTATCCTCTCCCGCGCATAGATGACTTGTTCGACCAGTTAGCAGGAGCTAAGGTGTTTTCGAAGATCGATCTGAGGTCGGGATATCATCAGTTGAGGATTAAGGCAGACGACGTGCCTAAGTCCGCTTTCAGGACTCGTTATGGACATTACGAGTTCCTAGTGATGCCATTTGGGCTGACGAACGCGCCTTCTGTATTTATGGATATGATGAACCGGGTGTTCAAGCCGTTTTTGGACCAGTTTGTTGTAGTATTTATTGATGACATCTTGGTGTATTCCAAGAGTGCTGAGGAGCACGAGGAGCATTTGAGGACCGTTCTCCAGACCCTGAGGGAGAACGAGCTGTACGCGAAGCTGAAGAAGTGTGAGTTCTGGTTGGATCAGGTGGTATTCTTGGGACACGTTGTCTCCAAGGATGGTATCTCCGTGGATCCGGAGAAGATTAGGGCTATTACAAGTGGGCCAGGCCCACTAATGTTGGAGATATTCGTAGCTTCCTTGGATTGGCGGGCTACTACCGCAAGTTTGTGGAGGGCTTCTCCAAGTTGGTGATTCCATTGACTCGTCTACTTCAGAAGGATGTGAAGTTCGAGTGGAGCGATGCCTGTGAGCAGTGTTTTCTGGAGCTGAAGAAGAGGTTGACTACTGCGCCGATCTTGACTCTTCCAGAGGGGACCAAGGGCCTGGAGGTTTTCTGTGATGCGTCCCATAGGGGACTTGGGTGTGTTCTGATGCAGCAGGGGAAGGTGGTTACATATGGCTCTCGTCAGCTTAAGCCATATGAGAAAAACTATCCCACCCACGATCTGGAGCTAGCTGCTATGGTGTTTGCTCTGAAGATTTGGAGGCACTATCTGTATGGAGCAGCGTGCAAAGTTTATACGGACCACAAGAGCCTCAAGTATCTGTTCACTCAGAAGGAGTTGAACTTGAGGCAGAGGAGATGGCTGGAGTTACTGCACGATTATGATCTGGAGATCCTCTACCATCCTGGTAGAGCGAACGTTGTGGCTGATGCACTCAGTAGGAGGGGTCCGTCTGGGACCGTCTGTGCTTTGTCTGGTGTGCAGAGGTCTGCTCTGGAATTGCAGCGTATGGGTATCTGGGTCGTCCGACCAGAGAGATCCGGGGTGTTAGCAGCATTACAGATTCAGCCTACCTTGATCGACAGGATCAAGGCCAGTCAGAAGCTTGATATCAGTTTGGGTAAGATCAGAGATGAGATAGCTGCGGGTCAGGAGTCGGAGTTCAGGGTTTCAGAGGACGGCTGTCTGAGGTTCAGAGACCGTGTCTGTGTGCCTGCAGATGACACTTTGAGACGTGAGATCATGCAGGAGGCTCATGAAGCTCCTTACTCGGTACACCCAGGAGGTGTGAAGATGTACCGGGACCTACGTGAGACATTCTGGTGGAGCAACATGAAGAGGGATATTTCTGACTTTGTATCCAGATGTCGGACCTGTCAGCAGGTCAAAGCCGAGCATCAGGGACCGGCTGGTTTGCTTCAGCCTCTTCCCGTTCCGGAGTGGAAGTGGGAGAGCGTCGGTATGGACTTTGTTATGGGACTGCCTAAGACTCCGAGGGGTTTTGATGCAGTTTGGGTCATTGTGGACCGGCTCACGAAGAGCGCTCACTTCCTACCAGTCAGGAAGACCTTCAGTTTGCACCGTTTGGCTCAGTTGTACATGGATGAGATTGTGCGTCTACATAGGGTTCCTGCTTCGATTGTGTCTGACAGAGATCCGAGGTTTGTGTCCAGATTCTGGCAGAGTTTGCATCAGGCTATGGGGACGAGGTTGTCTTTCAGTTCAGCTTATCATCCTCAGTCAGATGGTCAGACAGAGAGGACGAATCAGGTCCTTGAGGACATGCTCAGAGCATGTGTGTTGGACTTCGGGGGCAGCTGGGATCAGCACGTTGCACTGATTGAGTTCGCCTATAATAATAGCTTTCAGACCAGTACCGGGATGGCTCCATTTGAGGCCTTGTATGGCAGGAGGTGCAGATCACCCATCTGTTAGGATGATCTGAAGGAGAGAGCTGTGATCGGTCCAGACTTGGTTCAGGATGCTGTGGGCAAGATTCAGTCTATCAGGGAGCGTCTGCTTGTGGCTCAGAGTCGTCAGAAGAGTTACGCCGATCAGAGGAGACGACCTCTAGAGTTTGAGGTGGGCGACCATGTGTATCTGAAGGTTTCTCCGGTTCGTGGAGTTGTCCGGTTTGGGAAGAGAGGCAAGCTTAGCCCTCGTTTTGTGGGTCCTTTTGAGATCCTAGAGAGGATCGGACCGGTTGCCTATCGCCTGGCTTTGCCTCCATCTTTAGCAGTAGTGCACAATGTGTTCCATGTTTCTATGCTGAGGAAGTATATTCCGGACCCATCTCATGTGATCGACTTCAGTCCGCTTCAGTTGAGGGAGGACTTCACGTTTGAGGCAGTTCCTTCGAGGATTCTAGCCCGAGATGTTCGTAAGCTCAGGAGCAAGACCATGCCCTTGGTGAAGGTGCAGTGGTCGGGTCAGTCAGAGGAGGAGGCGACCTGGGAGGTCGAAAGCGAAGTACGTTCTAAGGTCCCCGCCCTTTTCGAGCAGTAGGTACGTTTTAATTTCGAGGACAAAATTCTTTTAAGGGGAGGTGATGTTATAACCCAAGATTTGGTTATTATTTTATTTCGTCGCAATTTAACTTTAAGTTGGTTCAATCTTAGTTCAGGACATGGAAGTCCTTTGGATTAAAGACAAGGGCGAGGTAGTCCTTTTCGTTTTGGATTTTAGTAAGGGATTTTTATTGATTTTGGGTGATATTAATAAATATCTTTTACATTCTAATTAGTCTTTCACCCACTACCTAATCGCGTTCTCACGACTCCACTAACTCCATCAGTTTTGAAAATCCTCAGACGCTCCTTCCTTCTCGTGCTCTCTTCTCTGTTCTCTCTCTTCCAAAGTACGTTCAATCAAGTGCCCAAGTTCTACTGTTGTGTTCTTGCAATTCGAGTTCTGCTGCGGATTCTTCTCGCCGTTGCGCTCCGGGTCAGGTTAAGGTAAGGGCGTCGGTTGTTCTTGTGTAAATTCTGCAATTGGGAAGCCTACTCTCTTCTGATTAAGGTTTCTACAGTCTGATTGTCAGGATCGTCAATCCTTCTGTGTGTGTTCAGACTCCCCTCTGCGATTCCTTTGCTATTGATTCAGGTACGGATTGTGATTTCGTGGGCAATGGCAGTTTCTGATTTGGGAATTTGGTTCTGATTTCGGTCTGTTCTTCAGTTGTGTTGTCCGGGTGTATTGTCGTTCTGCATTCGGGAATTCTGCGTTGGATTCGGGCTCTGCTATCCAGTTTGGATTTCGTCTGCTGTTAATTCGAGGTAGGTGGCTTTCGGATTCGATCTGTGTGTTCAGCCTTGGGGAGTTTGGGTTCTGCAAATTAACTTAATGATTTGATCTTGTGTTTGTGTGTGGTTCATGTCTGTTTAATGCCATTTCAATGGTTTAAACCCCCAAGGTTGTTTTGTAAATGTGTGTGTTGATTTAGATTGGTTGTTGTGCCTCTGTTCGTGTTAAATTCGCCTTTGTTTTCTGAAATTTTCGGCGTGTCCGAACTTCTGTCCGACCATTGAAGTTCGGACATGCCCTTCTGCGCTCTGGATTTCTGAACTGTTTGATGTGTCCGAACTTCCGTCCGAGCTTCTAAGTTCGGACGGGGTGCGAGGACGAGTCCGGCTTACGAGTTTCGAATGGTGTCCGAACTTGTAAGTCCGGACATAAGTTCGGACACCAACTTCCTCATTCCTCTGCTTTTGCTCGACTTGTGTCCGAACATTGATGTCCGGACACAAGCTCGGACACTCCGCGTACCTGTTTTCGTAAAACGTCCGAACATCCGTCCGAACATGGATGTTCGGACATCTCTGTCTCTGCTTCTGTTTTGAGTCTCGACTTGTGTCCGAACATCGATGTCCGGACACAAGTTCAGACAGACTACTGTTTTGGCCATAACTTGCTCGTTTGAGCTCCGTTTTGACTTCCGTTTGCGGGGTTGGATTCCCCTTATTATTTCCAAGCTATCTATGGGCTTTCTGGTGCCTTTGGTGCACATATGCTTATTTGTATTTAAGCTTCTGTTTTGGGACCTAGTTATCTCTGTGTCTGAGCCTTTGGATGGCTGGTTACGCTGTCTCGTAGCGCGCTATGTAGGATCCTTCTGTTCACGGGTGATGTTCCCCGTTCTGTTCACGGGTGTTTACACCTGTTCTGTTTACGAGTGAGGTTTCCTCGTTCTGTTCACGAGCTGGTTGCTCGTTCTGTCTGTATGCTGTGATCGCTAGTGTCCCACTCTGTTTTCTGCTTCTGTCTGCTTCTGCTCTGTTTAGTCCCTTGATGAATGGAATTTTGTTTCTGGTTTCTGACATGTTTATGGATCCTTTGACCCTTTCTGATTTGTCAATATTCTGTAAATGTTTTGAGCATGCTGGTTGATGAAGTTGGTCATCTACTCGGCATAGTTGTGTGCTCATTCCCCTACTTCTAACGCTTTTGCAGATTGATTAGCGAGGATCGTCTCCCCTCAGCTTCTGGAGTTTAGTTGCTTCGTATTTAGCTTCTTTTGAGACCTTTGTATTGGATTTGATCCTTTGGGCATATTTTGTTAGCTTCCGCTTTTGACATCCGTTTGGTGGGTTTTGTAATGACTTTTGGGGATGTCTAACATCTCTTGGTTATACTTTATTTAAGTATTCCGTTTGGGCCTTATTTGTTATCTGTTTAAGTTTGCTTATTAGAGCCTTGCGTTATTATGTAATAATACGCGGCGTGTAATACCCCTAACTCCTAGGCCAGTGTTGGGGGTGTTACCCTATGTCCGGTATTTCTTGATCAGAGCGTAGTGATACCACTTTTGTAACACCCCGTCCTAAGCCAATTGTAGATATCGTTGACTTAATAACTTAATCACAATCGTCGTAGTGGAATAAACTAACACCGGGACCTTGCCACGGTCTGATCAATAGAATATGCCGAACTTAATTACTTACAATGCTTATCCAAAAGAATTCACACTATATCCAAAACAACCACCAACCGAGTTCATAATTTCTCGAACAACAGCATAACTACCGTAAGTTTTAATACCAACAGACGGGTGCACAGGCGCAACCCGTACTCAAAATAAAAGCCCCACCTAGGTCTACCCACTCCTACTCTCATGGTGACTCTTCATGGGCCGCTTACCTGCAAAAGTAAAAACAGCCCCCCAAGGGGGTTAGCAAGAATGATGGTACGACCCTCTCGTGGCCCCCAAGCTAACGGGACTACGACAACTAA
This sequence comes from Limonium bicolor, assembly GCA_023374045.1. Taxonomy (NCBI): domain Eukaryota; kingdom Viridiplantae; phylum Streptophyta; class Magnoliopsida; order Caryophyllales; family Plumbaginaceae; genus Limonium; species Limonium bicolor. Next base: position 83,913,913 of record CM041782.1, read on the forward strand.
TTGTCGATAGCATGGAATTGATTAGATACACGATCATAATATGAAGTGCAATAAAACATCAATCCATAGATGAACAAGCATAGTTCACACACAAATGAACGACTTAAAGCATTCTCATAATAAGTGAGTTAGTAAGTAAACTCCTTAAGTTCTGATTCCACTTATTCTTAATCCATCTTAACTTACCTCAGTCTTAACCTTATCTTAATCTAAGCAAACAACCATTCTTTAAATAGAAATGGCCGTATCTTATCTCAATGTTTATTTTGTCGGGTCAAAAGTAACCCTAGCCAACGAGCTATTAACTCCATTGGTTGAATAAACAACTTATCTTATAATTTAGGATTTAGGTGATCTTACCGCACCATCTTAATGCTTCCTACCTTGGACTAGAAATCCAATGTAGCTGAGCCGACACTTGACTCTAGGCAACAAGTTCGAAGACAAGTCCGTTAGCGGAAGTCGGATCTGATTCAGATACCGACCCCCTTTCCTTAGCATGCACGACCGGAGTTAGTCCCGGGTTCCTTACTCCCCCCCTTAAGTTCCAGTTAGTGCAAAATCTTACAAACCACGTGTCAGTTAAACCTTAACGGGTATTAACCAACAGTTAGCAACATACAATTCCTCTTCTTAATTCAATAAGTACTAAGCTTAGTTAGTAGCCAAACACAAGTCTCGTGGATTAGTGTAAAGAAAACACATACACAACGAGAACAATGAAAACCGGTTGCATGCTTTATCTTGTCTTAGTCATAGCAAATAAACAGATAGCACGTAAGCCGAGGGACACCTCGTTAGGAAGTAGGTCACAAGAAAGACTGTACTGTTCACCGTCGATTGTCCCGGTTGTTTAATTCTCCTCCGGTTCTAAACTTTCAAATCCTAAAATGTTCATCCAACTTAGATTATTTATTGCTTACACATTACTTAATCTCTTAACTTACTTAACCCTTAATGATCCCCACCTAACGCCCCTTAATCTTTACAACTTAATCTTGCAAACTTAACCTTAAACATTAAAGTTTATACTTAACTTAATCCCTTAGGTCCTTATGTCTCTAATCATCATTGTCCTCCTAATGGGGTACCATTAATACTACTTATCATTCTTAGAGTTAAATTTTTTTTTTAAGTTTTGCGTCGACTGACCCTACCGACCGACCTTACCCAAGGTCGGTCCATTCCAATGACATCCGGGTTTGAAAATTTACACTACAACCGACCTTGCTACGCTCGGTCCCAAAGTCGGTCCATTCCAGAACACATTACCGTCAGAAAATTCTACCTCGACCGACCTAGCAAGTTCGGTCCACAAGGTCGGTCCATTCCAGAAACAATTCTCGTACAAAAATTTAGGGATGACCGACCTTGCAAGTCCGGTCCCCAAGGTCGGTCCATTCCAGAAACATTTTTGCCCTTTGTTTTTCAGCCCGACCGACCTTGTCCATGGTCGGTCCTAAGGTCGGTCCATTCCAGAGAGTTTCCTGCGTGTGTATCTTGATGATAAGTGTGAAATTGATATGGTTTATTGGTGCTAAATTCTTATTTATGCAACCTTTTATACGCTTTCTCACACTTATCATATGATTTTCATGACTCTTACTTTGGGCAAGAACTGATGCCAATCTATATGTTTAAAGCAGGAAATGATGCTAGAAATGCATAGATCTCCTCACGAGCTTTCCAACGCCACAAACGGGGAACAAATCGAAGCTCATATGAATAATTTAGACCCTACCGAAGTTGTGTCCGGAACAACGTTTATTATATATAAATTTATGATATTGCCGCAACGACAAAGAAAAACAAAGGACAAGCAGAAAGGGAGAGAGGCACGCAGGTAACTCCAGAGTCTTCCAATAGCTATTGATGGATGAAGTTAAATAAATAAAGAAACTTCCTTCCAAGAGTTATTGATGGATGAAGACAATTGAATACAGAAAGTTAAAGGAACTGGAAGGTCTTTATTTATTTCACAAAACTGAAGAGACTAAAAGAAACCATCAATGGACAAACAGAAAGTCTTGAATTTGACTATAAATACGGAAGGCTTTGGAAGTGAAAGGCATCTATCAAACAATCACCATTTTGCACACATCACCTCTTTTATTCTCTCTGCGCCGCGACCATTTCAACACACGGAGAAGAGGATTTCTGCTCCAAATTCATTCATCCGCTCAACCTTTTTGCTGACGAATTAGAAGATCAACACACAGATGATTTCTACTATCTCTTCTTGTGTTTGTTCTTTAATTATGTTAGGCTAAAGGATTAAATCTTGGGTGACGGGGGATTTGTAGTTAGACTGTTATTATATATTTTACCGGTTGATTGGATATTATTGGATTGTTCAGGTTGTTGTTTTTATTTACTTTTAATAAAAGCTGCAGATTTTTATTATTAGCTTTGCGAATTTCTGTCAGGATCTGACCGGTGAGTGATAGAAAGGTCATAGCAACCTGTTATCTGTGGAAAAATTGATTAGATTAATTAATTGGACCTTCAGATGCAGAATAATTCTCGCGCTTAATCCTTTTATTTGTATGGCATTAGTTCGTGATTCGGCCTAATGTGTTACGGGTAGAAGAGCTCAATTTGACTAGGATTTAGTCTTAAAGAGATAAAAAGAATTTGCCAATCCAAGTCTCAATTAACCGGTGATTAATTATATAGTCTAGCTAGCAAAGAATTCCCCTGAACCCAAGGTTCCGCTTCATTCATCTCTTTACACAGTTTTAATTAATTTCCTCGCTTGCTACTTTTAGTTTTTAAACCAAAACAAACGACAACCCTTTTAATTTATTAATTTCTAGGATTAGATTTAATAACTAAGTCCCCGTGGATTCGACCCCGGTAGCTTCTAGTTCACTATACTCTTTGACCGGGATTTATTTTTGCAACCCGTGGGCATTTTTAGATTTATAGATTTTCTAGGATAATTTCTTAGTTATTTCTATTTGTCTTCAATTTTTCCGTTTGCAAATTGGCGCCGTTGCCGGGGACTTGACTTTTGTCTAGTCCTTGACTTTGGTTGTCATTTGTTTTGTTTTATTTCATTTTCTTGTTTTATATTTTATTCTAATTTATTTTTAGTTTATTTTGTCTTTAGCAATTTCAATATTTTTGTTTATTTATTTCATTCTTGTTTTAATTTATTTATAACTTTATTTTTGTGTTTTGTTTTTATTTATTTTATCTATCTAGTTTTGTTTTAGTAGTTTTCTTAGTTTCATTTTATTTTTAGTTTCTTTGTTTTTGTTTTAATTTATTATTATTTTCTATTATCTTTAGTTATATTTTTGTTTGTGGTTCTTACTATTTTAGCTAGTTGTTTCTTCTCTTTGTCTCTACGTTGACGTTGGAGTTTTGTTTTTCTTCTTAGCATGGTTGACAATTGTTTTTACTTTCTATGTTAGCTTATTTGTTTTTATTATTGATTTTATTCTCAGCTATTTTATTCTTACTTTATTTTGTATTTTACTTTCTAACTATTGTTGATAATGGCATCTGAGTTGGATAGGTTGCTGATGAATTGAGATCAGCTTATGGTTGTCCTCGATTCCACACCCTTCAATATGGTACCGACAGCTTGGAGGATATGCTAATAAATTGAGATCAACTTATGGTACTCCCCATTGCAGCTCGAGCCCAATGTTGCCAAAGAGATGGGGTGGATTGAGGAACAATATGAGTATCATCCTCTGATCTTTGTTGCTCACAGTGTGGAGGGGCTCACGAGTTGAGGATTGTCCTGAGATAGAAGAGATGAGACGGATTGAGGAGCAATTTGAACGTGAATCATCCTATTCTCAGGATATTTATTGCTCATATTGTGGGGGGCCTCATGAGTTCGATGATTGCCTTAAGTTGCAGGAGCAGATGCGTTTAGAGGACCAATTAGAATATCTGCAGCAACTCGCTCCTCAACAACAGTCTTCAATCGTTGACGGTGGTAACCTGCAGGAGTTGGGGAACAATTCAGTGGAGCAATTTGTTGATGTCTTCAGTAGCCCTCCCTCCCCACCCTGGGTTTCACTTGAGCCTTCGCACCTCATGGACCTTCTTCCTGCGCCTATCATCCAGCCAGTAGAGCTTCACCAAGCTGAAGAGGATGTTTACATCCTAGAAATTAAGAAGGATGAGCCACACCACTGTGCAATTCTCACACTTTCTTCAAGCCTCACCACATCGATGAGGATATTTTTATCCTCAAGTTTGAGGAAGAAGAACCTCCACCGCTTCATCTTTGCCTTCAAGATTGTTACCATCACTCCCTCCTCAAACACCAGGTTTTGTGGAGTGTTTATTTTCCTATTCTATTTGTTGTGGTAACATTTTGTTTTGATCCAGGTGGTTTGGTCCTGCTTGTTGTTCACTTCTTACTCCCAGTGACACTATGGTCAACTTTATTTTTGATCCGGGATAACGAAGTGGGAGTCTAGCCAGAGACTCTAACTCCGGGCAGCTTGGTGGGAGGCAACCCACCGGTTTGTATCTTTTCCATTCTTAGTTTAGTTGTTTATTTTACTTTTCTTTTAGTTTGTGGTGTGTTGGCTGGTGCTATACTTACTGCAAGAGCCTTGGCCTTATTTTTCTACTGATGGCTTTGTTTGGTTCCACTTGAGTTCTTCTGGCTTTGCAGATTATATTTCTCAGCTTGCTTACTTGTTGCTTAGCTGAACTCAAGTGTGGGGTTGGCCTTGCTGCACACCCTGAGCGGACTCTGGGGAGTATTCTTACTTTTCTATTCTTTTATGTTTTACACTCTCCCTCTAAACTGCTGTGTGTGATTTTGTTTCCCTGTTGGATTGCTTGCACAATGTAATTCTTCCTACGCAATGAGGACATTGCTTCACTCTAAGTGTGGGGTGGGGTAAGCTCCTTCGCGCTTGTTTTTTGTGCGTCTCTAAGCTCTTTTCTCTTGCATTTGTTAAAGTCTTGTGTGATTGCTCAACTTGGAAGGAAGCCATAGAGGAAGTTAGTTGGTTAGCTGATCTTGGGGTGCAAAATTTTGAAATTTTCGGTTTTTAATTGCTGAAATGAAGTCTTTGTTCTGAAAATGCTGAAACAAATGAGAATATTCTCCATCTGAACCTTGCTTTTAGCTTTGAGCCTTGGAATGAACTGGTTTGAAATGGTTGGAAAAGAACAAGGCAAGGTACTCCGCTGATCCTAGGCATGCTAATTTTAATTCTGATCCAAATCAGGCCTCGTCCACTTGGTTATTAAGTCCTTTGGGGTGCTTCATCACCTAGCTACCTAAGGTCCTTGTGATCTGGGATAGTTGACCCAAAGCCGCTACATGGGTGGAGAGAAAAGTCTGTGGTGAAAGAAATTGAAAGCGCTTTAATTGAAATATTTATGCAAATGCTATGCTAAATACAGATTAATTTCTCTTATGGATCAAGAGTATGTGGCATTGAAAGGTATGATGGAATATGATCTTACTTCATGCCCCTTGTCGTTTCTATGGTTTGTGAAGGAAAAAGGTGGATTGGCTAAAGGTTAAAGGCAAGACTCTTATGGTTTGTTTCTCATTTGTTAGCTCCGAATGACTTCATGTTTTTGGAAAGAATAAATTGTTTTGAATATTTGAATTGCCCCTTGATTGGTAAGCTAGCAATTCCTTTCTTCTGTGCTCTTCCTTTCCTGTTGAGTTCCATTAGCTCGGTTTACTTGTGCTTGAGAGTTTTGCTTGGGGACAAGCAAAAGGCTAAGTGTGGGGTGATTTGATAAGTGTGAAATTGATATGGTTTTATTGGTGCTAAATTCTTATTTATGCAACCTTTTTATGCTTTTCACACTTATCTATGCTTTTCATGACTCTTACTTTGGGCAAGAACTGATGCCAATTATATGTTTAAAGCAGGAAATGATGGTGAAATGCATAGATCTCCTCACGAGCTTTCCAACGCCACAAACGGGGAACAAATCGGAGCTCATATGAATAATTTAGACCCTACCGAAGTTGTGTCCGGAACAACTTTATTATATATATTCTATGATATTGCCGCAACGACAAAGAAAAAAAGGGACAAGCAGAAAGGGAGAGAGGCACGCAGGTAACTCCAGAGTCTTCCAATGCTATTGATGGATGAAGTTAAATAAATAAAGAAACTTCCTTCCAAGAGTTATTAATGGATGAAGACAATTGAATACAGAAAGTTAAAGGAACTGGAAGGTCTTTATTTATTTAAAACTGAAGGACAAAAAAAACCATCAATGGACAAACGGAAAGTCTTGAATTTGACTATAAATAAGGAAGGCTTTGGAAGTGAAAGGCATCCATCAAACAATCACCATTTTGCACACATCACCTCTTTTATTCTCTCTGCGCCGCGACCATTTCAACACACCGGAGAAGAGGATTTCTGCTCCAAATTCATTCATCCGCTCAACCTTTTTGCTGACGAATTAGAAGATCAACACACAGATGATTTCTACTATCTCTTCTTGTGTTTGTTCTTTAATTATGTTAGGCTAAAGGATTAAATCTTGGGTGACGGGGGATTTGTAGTTAGACTGTTATTATAACTATTTTACCGGTTGATTGGGATAATTATTTGGATTGTTCAGGTTACTGTTTTTATTTATCCTTTTAATAAAAGCTGCAGATTTTTATTATTAGCTGCGAATTCGTCAGGTCTGACCGGTGAGTGATAGAAAGGTCATAGCAACCTGTTAGTCTGTGGAAAAATTGATTAGATTAATTAATTGGACCTTCAGATGCAAGAATATTCTCGCGCTTAATCCTTATTTTGTATGGCATTGGTTGTGATTCGGCCTAATGTGTTACGGGTAGAAGAGCTCATTGACTAGGATTTCGTCTTAAGAGTAAAAAGAATTTGCCAATCCAAGTCTCGATTAACCGGTGATTAATTATATAGTCTAGCTAGCAAAGAATTCCCTGAAACCAAGTTCCGCTTCATTCATCTCTTACACAGTTTTAATTAATTTCTCGCTTGCTACTTTTAGTTTTAAACAAAACAAACGAAACCCGTTTTAATTTATTAATTTCTAGGATTAGATTTAATAACTAAGTCCCGCGTGGATTCGACCCCGGTAGCTTTAGTTCACTATACTCTTGACCGGGATTTATTTTTGAAACCCGTGGGTATTTTAGATTTATAGATTTTCTAGGATAATTTTCTTAGTTATTTCTATTTGTCTTCAATTTTCCCGTCGCACTTGAGCCTGACCGTCCTTGGCAAGGTCAGTCCTAAGGTAGGTCGGCTCTAGAAACTTATTTCTAAGTGTTAAATTCAGCCCAAACTTCACCACAAGTGTTCTAATGTGCTCCAACATCATTTAGGAAATTAAACTCATCTTTAAAACATCCCCAAACTCATTAAAACAACCTCCAAAGATCTTCTCAAACATTTACCCAATTCTTACAAGACTCCAAACACTTAGCATCATTTTCCTACATTTCCAACATGCAATCCACCTAGAATTTCAACTAACCCAAATGCTCCCTCCTTAAAAATTGACTACGCCATACACATCACCATCCACTTTCAAATCACTTACCAAACCCTCCCCATGACATACACACTAGTTCTCTCCTAAGTCATTTCAAAGTTCTACACATTATTCCCATCAAACTTGCACAAGCTTCCAAGTTTCTTTTATCATGGTCTTGGTGCCTTAAATTCACCATTGTAACCCCTAGTTCCTCCCAGACATACCTAGGTCACCTTAGTTCTCAAGAACACCCTTCACTCACCCTTTTTCATTAAAACAACTCCTAAAATTCTCTAGCACTTCCTTAGTCATAAAATCTCCTTTGAGCATCTTAAACATCATGTTTCTTCACCAAATTTTGACATGGCTTCCCTAGTATATTACTACACCCAAGCACTTAGATTTTCACCACTATGAAACTATAAACACTCAAATTCTCATTACACCATCTTAACACACAATATACACCCAAACTACACTACATCACAATATAGTGCATAAATATAAATTGCTTGGCACTTAGGCCCTTAAATGACTTGGTTCTTAGGCCCTTAAATGCATAAATCTGAAACACTGAATTTCCATAATATATATTGCCTTTGACCTGCAAATACACACAACAAGGCTCCCATTGCATTATAAATGTTCTTATAAATCACCTTGGCATTGTTTAACTATCTCGTTTCTTATTTGCTCCTTAGTCTCAATTTCTCAATATAAAAATGTTCTTTCTCCTAGGTTTGATAGCCCTTAACTAATGTATACTCTAAACTAGGCATATCACATATCAAAATCCCATTCCCATAAACAATAAAACACCTCAAGGTAAGCAATTTACCTTGCTCTTTTACAAGCTCCACAAACTTTCCTCCTTAGATTTTCCTTGCACAATCTCGGTCACCAATCAAACTGTCCTTGCCAATGTTCTAATCAATATCCAATGACTCTAATGAGTGATAGATAATACATTTCCCTTAAGGAACAAACCCTAGGTTAACATGTGTTTTAAGGTATTAAAATGAATGTTTTACCGTGAAGTCTTAAGGTAGGCTTGGATATGAATCAATGAGGACCTCCTCTAGCCCTTGGAGAATAGAAAACAAGCTAGAACAAGGCATAAAAATGAAGCCCCATGAGTAGAAATTTTCGGTAATGTGAAGAAGTGGTGGAAGCTTGATTTTTCTTACATATTCTTTACCTTAAGAGAATGGAGAAGCTAACGGACTACTCAAGCTTGTATTCCCTTCTCTAATGGCGGTTTGGCTTGGCACAAAATTGAAGCTCTTGAAGTTTTGGAATGATAGAAAGAAGGAGCTTGAACTAACTAAGAAGAATATGTACTTTGTTTTGATTTTGGAGCTAAAATGAGTGAGCTATGGTCAAAGTAAGGTGGAGCTAGCATGGAGGTTGAGCTTTACGTAAAGGAAGAAGAGAGGAGCAGCCGAAATCGGTGAGGTGAAGAAGAAATGAAGAAAGGAGGAGAGAGGTGACATAAAAGAGATATTTTGATTCCTTAAAAGCAAATAGTAAAACCACTTACTTTTCCTCTTTCTTTTACAAACTAGCTTACTCATGTGTGACTCACACCCTTAGAAAACCGGCCCCCTTATTAATTTGGACTAGTCATGGTCTTGTTTGACCAATTAATTAAACTTAACTAACTAAAGACTAAACTAGGCACTATTTGGTTACTATTCACAAACTAGTGCACATATTTGTGAAATTTTTGATTTCCCATTGATTTACACTTCCTATTGTGATACTAAGTAGCACACAAATTTATTAAGGAGTAATCATGGGCATTTAGCCACTTAAAACCCCTTTCTAAGACAATTCTTCAAAAATGTGCTTTAAGAGTCCTTAAAGCACAATTTGTGTTTTAACTTGTTTTTGAGCTTGGTTTTCTTTGGTAATTGACTTAACATGACCATTAGGATATTACTAAGGTCTAAGAATGATATTTGGGTGCTCACCCAAGTTACTCCAAGCTTAGAGCACATTTTTGCTTAAATTGCGCTTATGGTGTTCCCTTGTGTTTTCTTCAGTTAAAATTGTATCCTAATGTTTCTAAGGCATTATTTAGCCTTATTACACCCTAGTTTATCATTTAAATACCATATCTAGGTTTGGGGTATTTCATAGCAATTTAGTAAGAACTTGAGTAAGTGTTTAAGGAACTAATAAGTGAGTTAATCAAGGAGTGGATGGATGATTTAAGAAGATATTCAGTGTCTAAATGTTGTTAGGACATATTAGGGAACTTTTGGAAAAGTTTGGAAAAAGATAGACATATTTGGGAAGGTTCTGCAGTCGACCGACCCAAGGGACCGACCCTGGCTGGGTTGGTCGGACTACAAATTACAAGGGGTGACACTAGTAGAAAAAAAGTTTTAAACCACGGCCTATATACCACGGTTTTATGTGGAACCGTGGTATATAACATTATAAACCACGGTTGTATGTACAACCGTCATTTATTCTAATTGAGCCGTACTATAAATGACGGTTTTATGCAGAACCGTCATTTATTCTCTTTGTGGTACATTATAAATGACGGTTCCCATGTGAACCGTCATTTATTTTCCTTGCGGGAAAATGGCGCACCACTCTTAATTCAAGAAAAATTGACTATAAACCACGGTTGTATATTGAACCGTCATTTATTATATTCATGCTACATTATAAATGACGGTTATCTACTGAACCGTCATATATTGTCTTAGAGGGAAATTTTTCGCTGTAAATTAAACAGCGTGCCACTCTTCATTGACTATAAACCACAGTTGGGAACCGTGGTTTATTCTTCATGCCATATTATAAATGACGGTTACACTATGAACCGTCATTTATTGTCTTAGTGGGAATATTTTTCGCTGAAAATTAAACAGCGCGCCACTCTTCATTGACTATAAACCACGGTTCGTGACATATTATAAATGACGGTTACACCGTGAACTGTCATTTATTGTCTTAGCGGGAATATTTTTCGCTGAAAATTGAATGATGCGCCACTAATTCATTCTCTTTTTTATATCTCTTCCACTGCCTTCATAACTCACGGTCATTTTTACAACCCCCAAACTGTCGAACAATGAACATGCTCTGCTCCTTCTTTCAACCTCACGGTGATTTTTGCAACCCACCATGGCGAACAAGGACCAAACTCCTCACAGTAATTTTTGCAACCCTCTGCGCCTTCTCAGCGCCACTATTCATTCTCTTTTTTATATCTCTCTCTTCCTCTTCCTCGTCACCACTCACTGTAACTTTTGCAACCCTAACCGGTGAACAAGGACATGCTCCGGCCTCTCTCATTCTCTTGTTTCACGGTAATTTTTGCAACGTACACTAATTTTTGAACATGGTCTATGCCTCTTACATTCTCTTTCACGGTAATTTTGCAACCTACCGATGAACAAAGAACATAATGCGACTTCACTCATTATTTTGCAACCCTAATTCGCAAACAAGGAACATACATGTTCTGGCCTCTTCATTCTCTTATGTCTGTGCTTTATTGAGATTACCGGCGCTGCTAAATCACCAGCGATTTGAAAAAAAAAATCACAGACTATAAACCACGGTTTTATGTATAACCGTGGTTTATTATTGATTTTATACACTACATACCACGGTTTTCAGAATAACAGTCATTTAGTACACACTTTATACCATGGTTCAATGCGGAACCGTCATTTATAACACACTTTATACCACGGTTCTGACTCCTAACCGTGGTATAAAGTCAATGAATATCGCGGGAGAAGGGGTCTTAAACGACGGTTTCGACCAGCCGTGGTTTTTTCGCTTACTTTAAACGACGGTTCATAACTGTCGTTTATAGCTATTTGTAAATATACGACGCGAGCATAAACCACGGTTCCTAACCGTGGTATATAGGCAAAATAACCGTGGATAAAAACATTTTCTGCACTAGTGTGAAGTTTCTTACTTCGACCGACCCAGAGATGTTGGGTCGGTCGTGGGTCGGTCCAGTGTGAGTGTTTAAGTCGAAGAAGTTTCTGTCTCCGACTGACCCAGGGGGTTGGGTCAGTCGGTGGGTCAGTTGGACCATATTTATAAAAAAAATTGAGAAAAGAAATGGAAGAGTGACATTAGTAGTCCACCCTTAAGGGGGTAATGATGATTAGGAAGATAAGCATATGAGGACTTAAGGGATTAAGTTAAGTAAGATGGTTTAAGTGTTTAAGGTTAAAAGTTACAAGGACTTAGTGGTTATTAGTTGGGGATCATTAGTAGCTAAGTAAGTTAGGTTAATTGAAAGTAATTAACAATCCGAATTGGATGAATGTTTTAGGACTTGAGAATTGGGACTCGGAAGGAGAATAAGCAACCGAACAACCGGCGGTGTACGGTATGGTTTTCTTGTAGCCTGCTTGCTAATGAGGTGTCCCTTGGCTTGTGTGCTTTTTGTTTATGTGTGCCGACTAAACAAGATAAAGCATGAAACTGGTTTATTGTATTGTTGTGTGATTGTGATGCACTAACTCAACTTACCTTTGAGAACTTACTAACAATGTTTAGTAAAGAATTGTGTGAGAATAAGGAACACTCCCAAATATTGTTTTATTAGTAACCGAAAGAGATTAACTAACAAACATTAACTTTGAGACTTCTACTAACTAGAACTTGGGGGGAGTGAGGAATCCGGAATGGTACTGGCCCATGTGTATTGGGGGAGCTCGGTATTCTTATCAGATCCCGACTTCCAAATATGACTTGTCTTTGGACTCGCCGCCTAGAGTCGACATAAAGACTCGGTCACCTCGATTTATATTCGAGGTGGGACGCATTACTGAGATGGTGTGGTGGGATCTAGTTAAATCCCAACTAATTCTAACAAATATTGTTTATGTAAACCAATGGAGTTGATAACTCATTGGTTAGGGTAACTTTTGACCCGACAAGATAAACAATGAATAAGAAGCAACCATTCTAATTAAAGAATGGTTGTCTTGTTTGAGATAAGATTTGAGATAAGATTTAAGATAAGATATGAGATAAGACTTGGACTGAGAATAAGAAAATCATAACCTAAGGATTTAAAAGATTAACTCACTTATTAAGGGAACACTTTTAAGTCGTTCATTGTTTGAGAACTATGTTTGTTCATATGTGGCTTGTTGTTTATTGCACTTCTTATTTATGTTGTGCATCTAATCAACTTCATGCTATCGACAATTAGTCGTTGTAGCCCTGTTAGCTTGGGGGTTATAAGAGAATTGTACCAGCAAAGGTGCTGACCCCCTCGGGGCAACTGTTTAAATTTTGCAGGTGAATGACAGAAGACGATAGTCCTAAGAGTAGGATCGGGTAGAATTACTTCGGGTTGTTTTCTTTTAGTTACACGAGTTGTGCATGTACACTCGTTTAGTAAATGGATGAGATGTTAGTAAGATGTATAGGGATATTAAGTACCTTGTATTGACAACATGTAATTGGTTAAGATTTAGTATACAATGTTCGGTATATTCGGGTCCATCAGGTCGTAGTTAGATCTTGGAGATTTTAGTATGCCTAGTTAGTCACGTGGGTGACTAACAGTGGTAACACCAACAATTGTAAGAAATTCCGCTGCAATGTAAACGAAAGTAACTGGAGGTTTATGAGATAAGTATGGCTTCATGAGTAGGGGTGTTACACCCGCCCTCTGCAACCCATGTTATAAAGTTGGGAAAAAAATGTCAGAGAGATGGAAAGACCTCTCATACTCAGGAAAACCTGATTTGGCAGTTGTAAGATAATTTTTGTATGAGAAGGAACCTGTCATACGGTAGATTCCAAGAATAGGGAATCCCAGAGACGGTTCCCGTTTGAACTACAACAACCGCGCTTATTAGCGGTAGATTGAGAGTCCTAACCATAGGATAATGAAATTTACGGCACCATGGGGTGACGTGCTCGCAGTCACGAGAACCATGCATACCCGGCAAGAAGGGAAGCACAATCGTGCAATCAAGCGAAAAAGGTGGAGTAACAAGACCCGAGACAAGAGAGCCTGCGGACTGCAAACGCTTGATAATACCACCAACAGTATACTAACCGACTAAGGAATTAGTCGAGGTTAGATAACTCCAAACCTATAATGCCAAAAAGGCAGTAATACCCGAATAACATAGTTCATACAACTATGAGAGTATCCATGGACATACCCCAATAGGATTACGACGTAGATCCTAAGGATTAGTCAAGCCTCGGTAACCACCGTAAATGCGCGGGAACGAGCAACGAAGCAAGGTACACAGAGACCCTAAGGATAGGGAAAGCACCCGAATTAACGACAACCTTGTCGAGAACACTGAGCGGCTACTCAGGAGATAGATCACTAAGATCAAAAGATCGATGGAAGAGCCAATAAAACCACCAAATACGGATAGAAACAACACTATAACCGGTATATGCTAACCCAAAAACCGACCTACCCGCGTACTTGCCAGGGCAAGTGCAGCAACAACAGGGCTATTTGGATAAATTTTAACGACCAACAAGTACTTACTAAAGTACCACTATGACTGTTGAAGCAAATACATGATCACCAATCCTAAGAACTTGAAGAACGGGACCTTGGAAAGGCCTAACGGCCTGGCCATCATATTAACTAACATACCAGTCAGCGAGGAGCTAGAGTTGGTCAAGACCCCAAACAGGGTAACACCATGGACAATTGTTATTTCAAACTCAAAAACTTTTCTTTCAAACCCAAACTTTTCTTTTTAAACCTCATATTTTAAACCAAACCAAAGGAATCACGGTGAGTTATCATAGAATAATACAAGAGGAGTTGACAATAGAATACTTCACCTAGGCGTGTGACGAGAACTACGAGTGTACCCAAAAACGGGATGTGGGACGACAGCACTCCGAAGAAGCTTGCGGGCCTGACAAACCATTTGTGAGTTAGTCAGGTAAGTGGTAACATACCAATATGGTACCCCACGTATGTATACAAGTAGTGTACAAAACACAGGAAGTAGTCGACTCTGTTCTACAGACCATAAAGTAAATTCAAACCAGAACAGTTGGACACCTCAAACGACCGAAAGAACTCAGATAAGCTTGCAAAGCTAAGAGAGTCAAGAACCCACTCTAGGAGGACGATTAAGAGTTAGAAAGTGCGAGAAGCACAAGCAATTGAGTAAAGACATTGGATATGTCTCAAGGATATTGAAGAAAATGCATGTTAGCTGGAATGGATACCCAGTCCAAATACACTAAGGAAAATGCCTAACATGAACACGCCAATGTTCAATGAACGGGGTAAAATACCCAGAATAATCCTATTAGTTACCGGAGAACACCATTCTTTACTGAAAAGGATATTGACCCATTCAAGAAAATAAAGGAGAAATACCCATGGTCTTCCCTAAGAACGGGAGACGTTATAACCCTCAATAGGACAATTTGAAATCCAAAACCCAAGCAGGGTAATAAACTAAACATACCCAAAGTGTGAGCCAAGTGAAATGGCATCACTTGACAACACCTAGGAGCGATCCTTGAAGGGTGTAGAATGTAATGTCGTGATAAAAACACAAGAGCTAGAACGAACACTCGGTTGGCACACCGAAAGGATCCCACTTGACAGGGAATACTCTAAATTGACAAATGTCACCGATGGTATCAAAATACCTAACGGATCTCCAATAAATGGAAGTGTGATGCGATGATCATGTCATGGAGCTCAATAATACCTCCAAACCATTCGATGGTGTATGAAGTAATACAAATATATGTGAATAGCCTATAGAGAGCAAGCTCGAGCCAGCATGGCTAGTAAGCCATGAACCTACCGTAACATGTAGATACGACGATTGTAAAACCTAACTAAGAATCATATGAGAAGTTGCCAAAACGGCACCAGTAAAATTGTTTAATAATTAACAAGCTAGGATACCACTCATTATTATGAGACCCCGAGAGCGGTGAACATGGTGCACAGCAAGCGACCAATGTATCTTAGTAATCACACAATGATTTTGAGTTGTTAAATAAGATGTGGACAGACCGGCAACAAGCCAGAAGTCGTACCATGTAATACGAGACCTCATAGAGGAGGCAATGTTCATTCCTAATGCATTACATAAGGAACTGGAAGTGTATCCTTAGAGGATAATTGATAACAGAATTAATAAACTTTGGGAAAATAATACCCAATTGATAGAAATCAACAGTACTGTTGTAAACACTACAATGAACATGGCACAGCCACTGAGAGCTTAGAAATAAACCATGCGGCCTTTGGCCATAGAAGCACGAAGAATGTTGGACACACCAACAATCACAAGAAGTGAATTCCACCGGAACAAAGCTGAAGAAACTTATGAAAGTCATAAGGACCGATGCATAGAAAATGCAAGGTCGTACAAGTAAAAGAACACTTGTACAGAACCATTAAGTGGGCGTAATTCAGAAACCATCAACAACTGAGGAAACACTACAACTAAGTAGTGGCTCAACCTCAACGTCCAGCACGTTGGAAGAATCAACTGAATGATTATGAAAAGTACACCACAGTATGTACAATGGATTTACAATGAACTGGATAAAAAATCAGAAGCTCATTGAGTTCACGTACGGTAATAAATACCATGTGCAGATTGATAAACGTATTCCCTAGATAAAGTGATAAAAGGGTGATGTATAACTGTTGAGTAAAATCTATACAATATTATATATAGATTTATAGCAAACTAATAGGCAAGTGCCCCCAGTCAGAGTAGTACAACAAGTGTCGTATCCTCAGGGAAATTGTTCAATTCTCCTAGTTTCGGTATTTAATAAACAGTAAATAAAAGGGGTTTAGCCAGTGGCAATCTTGGTGTTTTTGGGTTTGGACAGATAAAAACAATTAAAAGCTTAAATAAAACAGTTGTGTATCAAATGGATGGAAAATGTGCTAAGGAAGGTGAAGTCGCTGAAATATACTTCAGACTTTAAATATAATCCTAATTTGCTCTATTTGTATGTTTAAGAATTTATCTGTGGCCTTCCTAAAGCATAGACAAGGTCAACTCTTAATTAATTCAATGACTTTTTACTAGCAGAAAAAGTCTAAAATCATTAATTAGCATTAAGCAAAAATTCTGTTAATAAAACAATGGATTTTATCAGGTAATTAAGGAGATAATATCTAATGTTTGTCTTTCTTTGTGGTCTATTCTCAAATTTACAAATCATTGAAATAAGAGAAACTGTAAATGCATAAAATGATCAGTTCTTAAGCGTTTAATATATTAGAAGACAAACAAATATTTATAAGCAAACTTGATATTATAAGTAAGTTTGAATTATTTGGGGTCAACACCCATCATAAGCACAAATATAAACTTTCTCGGACATTGACAGAAATAAACATAGAGTAAAGATAGACATTAAAACAGAGTAAAGTTTGAGGAAAGAGAGAACTCTATTTTGGGGAGAGTTGTTTCGCTTCCGGGCTTGTCTCCATGATTATGCCAACCTCAAAACGATGATAGATAGGTAGAACGAAGAAAAACGAACAAACAGGTACAAGTTGGTCCTGTCCGGGTGGGGCCACGCGGACAAACGCGGACAACTCCTGTCCGTGTGGGGGTTGTGCGGACACAAATGCGGACACGGCCTGGTTTTGTGCAGATCGTCTTCTTCGCCTGGTTTTCTGGAAATGGAAGAGTTAGACTTATTTGGTGATGGGAAATGATGGAAATGAAGTGAAGATGTGGATGTATGGATGGAGAATGGAATTTGGATGGAGTGAGAGTGAATTTTGGTGAGCGTTGAGTTGTGATCGATTGTGTATATTGATGAAGAATGAGCGTGTGTTTATAAAGAAGTAAAGAGGAGGAAGAAGACAAGGCTGGAGCATGCATGAAGAAATTAAGGAGTGCGGCGCTTAATATTGCTGATGGGGTAGATCGATAAGTTTGTAGGCGCCGCAAATGAGGAAGAACAGCGAAAGCGGTGCAGATCTATCAGTCGCGTGATTTCTGGATTTGGCGCAATCATTTACACGTGTCCAGATTTGTGTCCGGATAGGGCTCATCAGGACATGAGACGTCCGTGTTTCTGTCCGCGTAAGGACACATTTGTCCTGGCGAGATCTGTTTATGTGCGAGTTTGAGTCCGCGTACGGACGCGTGTCCGAGTTTCTGTCCGCGTAAGGACACATTTACTTTAGAGCTGTCCGCGTAGGGGCTACGCGGACACAAATCAGGACAACACCTGTCCGGGTAGGGGCTACGTGGACACAAATGCGGACACATGTATTTTGTCTCATCTACAAACTTCGACAGGCTCTAGATTCTTCGTTTGAGCTCTGTTTTTAAATTCGTTTACGCCTATGTGTTCGTCTCTTCGTCTACTTTGCTCCTAGCTTGGTTTTCCTCATGTTTAACCAATAAATCTGTAAGATAACCAATAAAACATAAACTAGAGGAAAACTTACCAAAGTGGAGAAATGAGCAAGAAAAGTGCTAATATAACATATGAAATACACCCATAAATCATGCTCATTTGGACACTTATCACACCCCCACACTTACATTTTTGCTTGTCCTCAAGCAAAACCATGTACCCAAGAAAGTAGGGAATGCTCAATACTAACAAATATTATTATGAACTGTAGGATAAGGAGGTGAACAGTTCATGATCTTAAACTTTTTTAGGAGTGTGATCCATCAAATACTGGTGGCACAGGTGTGCTCAGGGTAAAAATAAAATTTAGAGTTTTAGGGTATGATCCCGAGTGCTTCAATGCTTCTCAGTTTAAGTGACTTTGAGTACCTTTACCACGGCCAACTTCTCTCAAGAATGGGCATTGAAAAAAAAACAAAAGGAAAATATATTTATGCATTTGTTTCACTTTTGCATAAGAGATAGAAGATAATATGTAGGCATCAAGCCTTTTGTATTTAGAACACTCAACTCTCTTTGTTGGTTACCATAGCGTCTCGCAAGTCCCTTGTTATTTTTTTTTAGACAGAGAAGCACCCCTTAGCACTCCCTAAGAGAGAAGACAGAAAGAACCCCTGAGCATAAAAATCCAACCATTGTAGATCATTTGGTCACACCCATAAAAAATGCTCCTCAAAAGCAATCAAAATTCAAAAATTTTGTACCATTTATCCCATAATTCATGACAGTATTTTCTTAAAGAGAACAACCCACATCAGCAGGGTCTATAATTTAAATTTGGACAAACGCAAGATAAGCAGAGAGATTAAACATTTAAGAACCCAAAATTTCGCTGAAAAGGGCACTCCCCCACACTTAAATTGACAATGTCCTCATTGTTCACCAGAAAACAAAGGAAGGTTTCAGAAGACCTTTTCGGTAAGTAGGAAAATAGAGAAAACACAAAGGTCACAAATAAACATTTGAGCACAGGAGCTATCCACAGCCGAATTTAGCATAGTAAAAGTAAAATTTAAAGAAACTAGTACTCCCCTGAGATTATTTTTGCTTGCGTTTAAAGAAGTTCCCCCCACTTGAGCTTCAGCCTCAAGTACGTAGCTTGTTGCGGTGTAGACATGAAGTTGCACCTGCATAAGACACTAGAAGCAACCATACTACAAACGGGTAAGAGTTAGCAAAAACAAAATTCAAAGAGAACCTGAAAATTAAAAGAAAATACAAGCAAATGAAAGAAAATTTCAACCGGGTTGCCTCCCAGGAAGCTGCCCATCTTTAACGTCTTTGGCTAGACGCTTTGAAGCGTACTCAAATATGAGGATCTTGTAGAATTATTGCATGAGCATCAACTTTCTCGAGATTACCACCCTGGTAATGCTTTAGTCTTGACCCATTTACCATGAAAGTTTGTCCTTTAGCATTCACCAACTCAACTGATCCATATGGGGTGACCTTGGAGACAGTAAAGGGTCCAGCCCAATGGGATTATAGTTTACCAGGGAACAACTTCAACCTAGAATTGTACAGTAGAACCAAATCTCCCATATAGAACTCCCGTTTAAGGATCATCTTGTCGTGCCACTTCTTGGTTTTCTCTTTGTAGAACCGGTTATTTTCGTAGGCATCCTCTCGAAACTCCTCTAACGCGGTAAGCTGAAATTTTCGTTTGTCACCTGCTCTCAGTAGATCAAAGTTTAGGGCTTTCACGGCCTAGAATAATTTTTGCACGAGCTCGACCGGTAAATGACAAGCTTTACCGAAGACCAATCGATATGGGGAAATTCCGATGGGTGTCTTGTAGGCTGTTCTATATACCCAGAGTGCATCATCCAGCTTCAGGGACCAGTCTTTTCTTGAAGAATTAACTGTCTTTTGTAGGATCCACTTCAATTCTCGGTTAGATACCTCTGCCTGGCCATTTGTTTGAGGGTGATAAGATAAGGCTACCGTGTGTCTTACCCCGTATTTTGTCATTAAGGCTGTGAACTGCTTATTACAGAAGTGGGATCCTCCATCACTTGTAACACCCCATCCAACATTAACACACTTACAATAAACTGCAGCGGAAAAACAAACCTCATCACATTACTTAACTCGTTGGTGTTACACGCCGTTAGCCACCCACGTGGCTAACAAGGCTAATCCATATACATTGTACCGGTCTGATGGGCTAAATTCCCAAGCAACTACACATTATTATCCCTTTCCATTAACAACAACAACAACATACACCTTTCAACTATACCGAGTATTTATACACTCATGCCGACAACAATTTCGGTCTTACTACACCTACTGTATATATACACTTAAATGATTACCCATGTACAACGACTACCCGTCCTACTCTCGAACGGCTTCCAGCACTTCATACCTGAAATAAGAAAAAGAAAGGGTGGCCCCCAAGGGGCTCAGCACCTTTGCTGGTATGGTAATCCCGCAGCCCACATGCTACCGGGCCACGCACAACTAATTGTCATCTTAGCATGCGGTTGATTATTTTTAAATCATGCATGCAACTGTAAACACACAACACATAATCATTTCGCCTCAACGGGCTCAACAAACGGATAATATATCCTTACTTAATAAGTCACTCATGGTATTCTTTATCCCTAGAGTGTTCCTCCTCTAATGGAGCTACTTCCTTAATAGACGACACTTACCCTTAAATCGGGTTATCCTTAAACGCCTCTTTTCTCAACTGGGATTCATATCCATGATCCACATACTCCACATTATACAACATATAACATACACTACATAACAACACATAACAACACTTTGCACGTTTCCACGTGCACAACATAACACCGTAATAGATATTGCATCACAACAAAATACAAAACATAACGGGAATGGTTCTCTTAGGAACCGACCCAAACATAGTTAATTCACTGGTGAGCCTAGAGAATGGTGTCACTCTCATGGTAAGCTCGTTATACAATAACAACAACACTCATTACCGTCCTAATAGTCGGACGAGTAACTTAAGTTAAGATGGTTCGGGTTTGGAGGCCCGAACACATCACACAAACACATGTTCCCCCTAAACCGATCATAAGTCAGAATAGCTAAGCTTTGGAGTGAGCTATGGGAGATCGTAACCCGTGAGGGAAACAACCATAACAAAGAGAAGGGTAAGGCTAAGAAGGATACCCTCTCCAAACAACGCGCGACCGGCCAAACCGGATTCCTCACTACTGTTAGTACATACTTACTTTTAGATATTAGTTAGAACCCCACTATGGAGTCTATCATAACTACACCCATACAGTATTAGAACTGGGTTAAACATACAAGGGAGATCCCTACATTCACTTACACAACATCACATAATCAACTCACGCATAGCCGTGGTTAGAACGCCCCATGGTTCGGGTCGTTTAATCCGAATACCGAACTCTCATGTGATCCTAGACTCAGTTAACTACGGTTAACACTGCCGAGGTTAAATGGTATCGGAGTTGAACACGCCACATATATGAATTACTGTAAACTCATTACATGTTTTATCTTACAACGTGGCAAACATACATAAAACACATTGGCATACAAGCCGGTGTAATCCGGTAGGACACAGGTTGCAAGAAAACCATACCTATCACCGGAGTCCACTTTATCACGTCCACTTATGTTCCTCGAGCAATTCTCGAACAACTGATAACATTACATATACTTTTATTAACTTCGGGTAACATGATTGTTTAATGTCTAATGCTTATAAATTTCCCCCATTAACTTAGTTACATAACTTCACTTTTTAACTTGTTTTACTTTCACATTTTATTACAACTTTTCACCCACTTAATTGTCATTAAAACTCACCTAACAAGTTCTTAATAACCTCATAACATCATTAACCATCATTCCCCATCATTACACATCATTTCCATACCTTAAACAATGTTTTTGGTCCATACAGCGCCTTGTCCGAACTTGTGTCCGGACTTCCCAAGTTCGGACACCCGTTCGAGACTCTATGGGTGCAAACTGGTGAATGTCCGAACTTGCGTCCGGACTTCCCAAGTTCAGACGGTGTTCGAGGCCAAACCAGAGAAATAAATAGGTGTGTCCGAACTTCCCATGTTCGGACGGTAGTTCGGACGCTGTTCGAAGATCAGAATATTCACGCGCACACAGGCACTCCGAACGTCCACATTCGGACGGTAGTTCGGACAGCCAAGAACTTCACTTTCCAAGCTTTGTTTCATCTATTCTCTTCATCCATTGACCACCCAAGCTTCATACATGAACTTAGGCATATTCTAATACTAGAATATCACTTTGATTCACCTTAAAACATTGTCCAACGTTACTCAATCTTCTTATCAAATCTCTTAACACTTGTAACATTTCCTTTTGGTTTTCCAAGTGGTGCTTCACCTTAAATGACCACTACACTAAAATGCTTCCTCACCTGCATAACATCATCTCCCGAGCATCTCCTCTTACTAAGTAAATCCTCTTTCCACAACTTCTTGAATTCCTTTCTCAAAACCTTACCTAAACATCACTCTCTCCTTTTTCATTAATCATTACCTAAACCTTATATAAACTTCTCCAAGACTTTGACACACCCTAGAAAACACTCATTTGATTTCTAGAACTTCCAAGATAATGCCTAAATCCTTGTAGCACCTCAGAACCCTTAATGCATGTTTTCTTCCTTAGTGAAACATTTTCTCATTCCTAACAATTCCTAGTTCACCAAAATTCATTTAAGCACTTAAAACTCCTTATATATTTTACAAATTTTGCCATGGGTTCTCTTAGCACATCATCATTCCAAAACTCAAAGTTTCCACCATTAAGCACTCAAGAACACCTAAATCCATCAAGAACACCATCACTCACAAGACTTCACCAATTTTACACTACATCACAATATTGACCTTAAGGTATTTAACTGTGTTCTTTATGGTTTAAATTGTTTACTAATGTTTCTAAGACATTTTCTTGTCTTAATAAATCATGTTTTAATGTTTAAACAACATACCTAGGTTTGGGGTATTTCAATCTACCCCCCTTAAAAGAACTTTGTCCCCAAAGTTCACACTTCCCACATATCTTAATATTAGAACACGGGGAAAATCTTATAACACAATACTTCCAAAACATCATTACCAACATTACCATCATTCTTACACCACAACGGACTCAAGGTCCAGACCACATAATACCATTCAGACACAACGGTCTGTAACATAACATATACAATGTATATAATACATGTCAAACACATCCACAACCGAAACGGCTCTACCCCCTTTAAAGGGGTACGCCCCGTACCCTATACATATAAACACTAAGCAAACAATGACGGTGCTTCGCCTTCATCTTATCTTCCAGCTCCCAAGTGGCCTCCTCAACTCCTGGTTAGACCAGAGGACCTTCACCAGTCTCACGGACTTATGGCGAGTGTCTCGAGTCTTAGTATCTAGAATCCGTACGGGAGTCTCCACTGATCGCATGGTCGGCTCTAAGGTTAGCCTTTCAGGCTGAAGCACATGAGACGGATGAGACACATACTTCTCCAACTGGGACACATGAAATACATCATGTACCTTGCCCAGTTCGGCGGGTAAATCAAGTCTATAAGCTACCGGGCCGATTCGCTCCGTCACAACATAAGGACCCACATATTTCGGGCTCAACTTGCCCTTCTGACCAAAACGAAATACTCCCTTCATGGGGGATACTCTCAAAAATACCTGATCGCCCACGGCGGACTCTAGGTCACGTCTGCGCACATCTGCGTACGACTTCTGTCTATCTTGAGCTGCTCTCATGTTAGCCCGGATCTGGCGCACTTCTGCCTGAACCTGTTCCAGATACTCTGGTCCTGTAATGACCGTCTCACTCGACTCATCCCAGCATAAAGGCGTGTGGCATGGTCTACCGTACAATGCCTGGAAGGGAGACATCTTGATCGAAGCATGGTAACTGTTGTTGTAACTAAACTCGATCAGATGTAACTTATCAATCCAGCTGGTCTGAAAGTCAAGTGCACATGCACGTAACATATCCTCAAGTGTCTGGATGGTGCGCTCACTCTGACCATCTGTCTGTGGGTGAAACGCTGTGCTCAATTTCAGTTCAGTACCCAGTGCCTCTCGTGTAGACTTCCAATATCTGGATAGGAATCTGGTATCTCTGTCGGATACAATCGTTTTCGGAACCCCATGATGTCTTACAATCTCTCTGTCGAAGAGCTCTGCAAGCTTAGCCACTTTCCAGGTGTCCTTCATCGGTATGAATCGAGCCACCTTGGTCAGTCGGTCTACAACAACCCAAATCATATTCAGACCTCCCCTTGCAGGCGGAAGCCCTACTACGAAGTCCATAGATATGTCATGGAACTTCCACTCAGGCACTGGCATTGGCTGTACCATACCACCAGGCCGTCGGTGCTCAAACTTGACCTTCTGACAAGTGAGACACCTCAACACATAGTCATTCACATCCTTTTTCATTCCAGTCCACCAAAAATATCTTTTCATACCTTTATACATCTTTGAAGCTCCGGGGTGAATCGAAGTAGTAGAACAATGGGATTCACTCAATATGCGCTCCTTCAACTCAGCGCTACTCCTGGGTACACACAGTCAGCCATTAAGCCTAATCAGGTCATCATCGTGGAGTCTGAAGTCGTACTTCTGACCCTCGAATGTGCCATCAATAAGCTTCTGTCTAATCTCCATCATATACTGATCCGTCATCTGAGCACTCCGCACCTCTTCAACCAAGCCAGTATGAGAGACTAGCGAATGGAGAGAGTGTGCTCGGCGACTCAATGCGTCAGCTACCACATTTGCCTTACCCTCCTTATATTGTAAATTGATGTCATAATCATTTAAGAATTCAACCCACCTTCTTTGCCTCATGTTCAACTCTTTCTGAGTGAACAAGTATTTTAAACTCTTATGGTCGGAATAGATTGTCACGCTTACCCCATACAAATGATGTCGCCATATCTTCAATGCGAAGACAATGGCACCCAATTCTAAATCGTGAGTAGGGTAGTTCTCTTCATGCTTCTTCAGCTGTCGGGAGGCGTAAGCCACGACCTTCCCGTGTTGCATCAACACACAACCCATACCCCTGCCTGATGCGTCGCAATAGACCTCAAACCCATCTGGACCATCTGGTAGTGTCAGAACCGGTGCAGATGTTAGAGCATCCTTGAGACTCGTGAAAGAACTCTCACAGTCGACTGTCCACTCGAATGGTACATCCTTTTTCATCAAGGAAGTCATCGGCTTCGAGACACTGGAGAAGTTCTTCACAAACCTCCTATAATAACCTGCCAGACCGAGGAAGCTCTTGATGTCGGTAACTGTCTTCGGCCTAGGCCAGGTGCGCACTGCATCTATCTTTGCCGGATCGACAGCGATCCCGGCCTCAGAAATCACATGTCCAAGAAATGATACTTGGTTCAACCAAAATTCACACTTGGAAAATTTAGCATACAGCTGATTCTTCCTCAACGTTTGTAATACATCTCTCGGGTGCTTTCATGCTCACCTCTCGTATTTCGAATACACAAGTATGTCTCGATGAGACTCTACCACTGATTTTCCAACTGAGCTTGGAACAAACGGTTCATTAAGTCCATGAACTTTGCTGGTGCATTTGACAAGCCAAACGGCATAACTGTGACTCATAATGCCCATACCTAGTTCGAATGATGTCTTTTCGATATCACTGTCACGGATGGCAATCTGGTGGTATCCGGAACGTAGGTCTATCTTGGAGAATACTGATGCTCCCCTCAGCTGATCAATAGATCGTCGATGCGTGGTAAAGGAAAACGGTTTCTTCACTGTAACAGCATTCAACTCCCGATAATCAATACACCGGCAGGCTACTGTCCTTCTTCTTCATGAAGAGGACCGGCGCTCCCCATGGTGAGACACTAGGGCGGATAAGCCCTTGTCGAGTAGGTCTCTCAGCTGCTCCTTGAGCTCTGTCATCTCTGCTGGAGCCATACGATAAGGTGCTTTCACAATGGGTCCAGTGCCCGAACTAAGTCAATCTCAAACTCAACCTCTCGTGCTGGCGGCATGCCTGGCAGTTCCTTAGGAAATACATCAGGAAACTCCGACACTACCGGCACATCTGGGCTAAACTCAGGGTCTCTCTCTATGTCCTGGACATAACAGAGGTATACATCACTCCCTCGTCGTAACTCACGATACATAGCCATGGCGGTGATGATCTGAGTCGAAGGCTCCCTGGGCCTCTGGCGGTAAGATGTAGTAACCCTAGATGGACTCCAAAGAAGCAGTCGATGCTCGGCACACAAGATTCTGCCCTTGTACCGCTCCAACCAGTTCATCCCGACAATCACATCAAAGCCAAGTCCGTCGAACTCTATCAAGTCGATCGGAAACTCTTCACCTCTGATTCTCACAATGACATCTCGGTGGTAGCGGGTACACCTGATCCGCTCTTTCGATGGGAGAGTGACCAAGAAATCTGGCATCTCATCACCATCTAACCCCAGCCTCTTCGCAAAAGATAGCGAAATAAATGTGTGTGAGGCTCCGGAGTCGAACAAGATCGATGCATCCACGCCATTTACTGGAAAGGTACCGGTGAGGATTGTGCTGCTCTTGCCGGCTTCTGCCTCATTGCAGACACTCAGTATACCTCCCGTTCCGAGTGCATAGCCTAATTCATTGGCAAACTAATAAGTATTGGGTAACAACACGGTTTATATGCTTCAAACAACTCCACTTTATTCATTAACACACTCTTTTTACAACATTCATTGGCTTATACTGTCGCCATGATTAACACTTACAACATCCTTAATACACACTGGTTTATCACATCACATAATTATACAAGGCTTAAAACTGTCTGAAGGTCAAATTCAAACGTCCGGGTTTCATGTGGTGGCATTGATCATTGCCGACGGGCGGTATTCAGTTTGATATTTCTCATGCCATGGTATAGCATCCTTGATTGCCCACCCATGATTAATACATCTCCCGATTTCAACAGTAGCTTCTTTGCGAGGTCATCACCGCTTCTGCTCGCCATCCACAAACCACGGTATCACACTGGCCAAGACACCACGGGTACTCCCTTACTTAGAGACTCGGGTGACCTCGTCCTTGTCTTGTGAACCTAACCGTCCACCTTTCGGTGAAAGTTCACAATGCATAGATCTGCTTTCACACTTGGAATTGAATCCGTTCAACTTGTGAGCAATTCCCACGTCGTGATTAACGACCGCAAGGAACTCCCCAGGTATACTTGGTACCGTTGCTCCATCTCCAGCTCGCACTCTTCTTGATATGTCTTGGTGTAAGGGTTCCAATCCTTACCCATGCACTCATCTTTAATTGCATTCTTGATCCATTCGGGTATTCGGTGTGTAAAACCTCCTGGTTTTGCTCCAGTTCGTCGCATCGTCTGATGTATGGATTTGTGCTTACCGGTGTCATATCCATTTAAGAGTATCATACCTGGCTGGATAACCTGACATTGCTCCAATGGAAGTCGGTGATGTTGATGGTGGTTTCTTCAGGGTTTGTGGGGCGGATTGGATAACAGATTTGAAGGTTCCTAAGTTTTCCACATTGTCTATTAGTATCTCTCACATCATTATTTATCTCATTACTTAGGTGTTGTACATTCGAACTCACTAATACAACACTCATGCATGAAATGCGGTAAGCAAATCACTTTTCATTTAATAGTTTAGGCGGTACCTGGTCTCGAGAGGGTTCCTGGCCTCAGACCGTCCACCACATTCAGGGCGGCCTTGCCGGACCCCGTACCCTTCCCCTTCTGGGATTCAGTGTACTTCTTGTCAGAAGACGCTGGATGCGCCTTCGGGCTTTCGGTGGTCGCGGTAGTATTACCCTTCCACTGCCCCTTTGGCTTATAGTTCCTGCTGTTGGGGTTCGTCCAACACTCAAATTCGCGGTGCCCCATCTTCTGGCAGTGACGACACCTCACGTCATTCCCCTTGCAGTCTTTGCCGGGGTGGTCTCCGTTACACCACTTACAAGTAAAGTGGCTCCGTTCCAGAACCCGCGCTAGCTGCTATAACAACACACAACAATACTCACTTCCCATCTTATAACATACACCTCATCTAGATACCATGATTAAGTAATTACCCTTAGGCGGGTAGGAGCGTAGAGGCTTCGCCGCATACGCATACGTGAGCTTCAGTAGCTCATCAGCTGTAGTGGTCTGGGCCTGGCCCTTGTCACCCTGGTACTGACTCTTCTGGGGCTGAGGGTAGGGTTTCTTTTTCTTTCCTCCCCCATACCCTTGCTGACTCTGGCCCTCGTTCGTGGCCTTGCGCTTGTGCGCATTCTCCCTCGTCCCTCAGACGGACGGTAATTTCAACCTTAGCAGCGCATGATAGCACTCCTGATCTTAGGATGTCAGTCATGCCCCGCAAAACAACTTACCAACTCACATTAACATTCACTCATGGTATAAATGATTCACAACAGGTACTCTAATACCTACAAGGTAGTATACTCAGTTGGCCCCATCCCGTAGCGGAGACGGTGGCTAAGACCATTGTAGACCGGTTCACCAACACTCGGCTCGAGTACCCAAGGTCTGGTAAGGTGGATAAGGCCGGTGAATGCGGTGTAGTAGTCATCAACCCGACATCTTATCCCCCTGCCTCGACTATCCAGCTCGAGGCGCTTGGCCTCCTGCACATGTACAATGGTAATACTTGGCTCGCATAGAGCCGTGTACTCCCTCCTACCAACCGGATCAGCTATCCTGTCCTCTCTCACCAACTTCCACCAACTCTGTGCCGAACCCTTCAAGTAGTAAGCGGCAAGACGACCTTAGCTTCAGCAGGTATACCGCCAAGGTCTCGTAGGCGGTCTCCAGTTCGGAGATGTACGCCTCCAGCTTTCGAGGGTCGGTCTCCCCATTGAATGACGGCGGTCTCAAGTCAGCCAACGCCTTGACCCAATTGGTCTCTCTCGTGGCGGTGGTGGTGGTGGCTGAACTCCGGGCTGTTGCCCTTGCTGTAATGCAGCAACCATCTGGGTACCATCTGGGCTACGGCGGCTGCTACTGCCTCAGCCATGGTCTGTGCCGTAGTATCATCGCCCTGGTCACCCATACCTCCAGTACCGCGCCCGCAGCCTCTACCTCGTGGTCTACCTGCCATCTGAATTCATATGAACATTTCATTAGCATTATGCTTGCACACTTATGGTCCAACGGTTGTAGCATCTTCCCGACAACAAGGTATTTCCACACTTAGTTAGTGGTTAACCTTTCCAAATCTGTTCACTTAGGTATCTATGGTTAGGTTTCCTAACTCGGTATTCCTAGCTCGGTATTCTAGTCATCAAGCGATACTTCGCTCTGATACCACTTTTTGTAACACCCCTACAACGCCCTTATCAACTACTGAAATCGCAGCGGAAAACCAACCGACAATAATTTAACGCTTTGGTGTTACAACGCCGTTAACCACCCACGTGGTTAACTAGGCAGAATAGATACAAGTGTATCGGTCTGATGATCAGACTCTCGAGCATAGATCCTAACATCCACATATATATATATATAGCCAACATACGAGTATTTAATCTACATCACAACTACCAACCGTAAACATCCACCACTGTTTAACAAACGGTACCAAAATGTAATGCCTCAGGAGCACAGGCGCATCCCAGGCTCAACAACCAAAACAACCAAAAGTACATCATCGACCTAAGAACATACATGTCCGACCCATGTCCGACCCACCCTTCGTGGGTTGGACCATTACAGAACATTTTACCGCCTTACAACATGCCCGTCCGACCCACGTCCGACTCACTCGACTGGGTCGGACCATTCCAGAACACTTTTCCCTCCTTTGAAACATGACCGTCTGACCCATGTCCGACCCACCTTCTGGGTCGGACCATTCAGAACATTTCCTGACGTCTAACAGGGTTGTCCGACCCAAACTTGGGTCGGACCCCTGGGGCTCACGTCCTCTAAACTTACCCAAACTTTCAATCTTCACCAAACTTCTCCTAAAGCCTCTTAATGTTTCCTAACAACATGGTACCCTTTTACCACATACAACATCCATGAAACTCATTTTCTAATTCCTTAAGCCTTTACTTATTTCCTTGTAAAATTCCTTAACACTTATACATTTTACACTAGGTTTCTAAATGGTGTTTCTCACCTATGATAGCTACTTTCCCAAATGCTTCTCCTCATATTAACATCATCTTTTAAGCATTATTTCTCACAACTAACTCCTTATGTCATTCTTGAAATTCTTTTCCAAGTTTACACATTCTCCTTATTTACCAAAGTTTGCTTAAGTCTTTACCTAAGTCCAAAATGACTTTGGTACATATTAAAACCTCAAGATCATGCCTAAGTCCTTGTTACACTCTAGAACACTTCCTAGTTCATCAAATTCCTTTAAAACATCTTGAACTCCTTATACATTTCCTAAATTCCACATAGGTTCTCCTAGCATTTTGTTACACCAAAGCACATTGTTCTCCCCATTAAACACACAAGAATACTAACATCCATCAAACACTTTATTACACAACTTCACTCATAAAGCACTACATCACAATATAGTGCATAATTTAAATTGCATGGCACTTAGGCCCTTAAAATGCATGGCTCTTAGGCCCTTAAAGTGCATAATTCTTAAACACTGAATTTCCACAATATATTTGCCTTTGACCTGCAAATACACTCACACACATATGCCTTTTACTAGTCTCTTGAGAACATTTACTAAGTCATTCACCATTTGCTCTTTAGGTAGTTTTTAAGCATTATAAGCTCATTTCTCCTAAGGCATTAAACAACATTAGGTTAGTAGATTTACCTCTTTTCTTTTCCAAACCACTTCTTTCTTGTTTCCTTATAAAACCGGTAAGGTATTTGATTCCTTGTCAGTTCTAAACAATATACAAACATTATAATGATATTCAAGCTATAATCTTCATCTCATTGTAAACCCTAATTTTACATTGTTTCAAAAACATTAATGTAGTTGTTTTACCTTGATCTTTGAAGAGAGTTTGAATATATATCAAGAGAGGACTCCACCTAGTCCATGAAGTTGGAATGAAGCTAGACAAAGTCCACAAAGCTCCATCAATGGGTATTTTCGGTCACAACAAAACATGGAGGAATGTAGTTTTATTTGAGATTCCTTACCTAGAAGCAAAGGAGAGTAACAATATGTAAAAATACAAGCTCAAGCTCCTTCAATGGTGGAACTCCTTGGCACCGAAATGGGGCTCTTGAAGTTTTGAGAAGATAGGAATGAAGAGCTTGATGAGAGAAGAGATTGGTGGTGTTTGTTTTTGATTTGGACAAGTGAGCTAGATTTTACAAGAGGTCAAAGATGGAGATGGTTGTGTGTACTATTGCAAACCGTAGAGAATAAGAAGATAGGTTGAAGATGGTGTTTGGAACCGTGGGAAATGAAGGAGAATAGAATGAAGATAGACTTACTTTTAGGAGATATTTATGCTTTATAAGTAAAAAGGTAACTTAATTAGTTTTCTTTACTTACTTATCATATTAACTAGAGTGGTGAGTCACCACACTTAGAAAACCGGCCCCCTATAATATAAATGAGGGTATTTTTGTCTTTGTTTGTCAATTTAATTACTTATGACAACATATGTTACAAACTAGCTTATAAAATCACTATTCACCAAAACAAGGCACTTAGAAGTGAAATTTTTGATTTCCCATTAATATAGCCACCCAAATGTGATACTATATAGTACACATATATATTTAAGAGTAATGATGGACATTTAGCCACTCAAAACTCATTTACAAGGCAATTTTCAAAAATGTGCTTTAAGACTCCTTAAAACACATTTTGTATTTAAACTTGTTTTCAAGCTTGGTTTTCTTTAGTAATTGGTTTAATATGCTCATTAGTATATAAATGAGGTCTTGGTAGGTTCATTAGGTCTTACCCAAGCTTTTCCAAGCTTAGAGCACATTTTAGCCCATATTGACCTTAAGTATTTAACTGTGTTTCTTTATGGTTTAAATTGTTTACTAATGTTTCTAAGACATTTTCTTGTCTTAATAAATCATGTTTTAATGTTTAAACAACATACCTAGGTTTGGGGTATTTCAATATTAGTTCGGTATATGTCCGAACATGTAAGTTGGACACATGTCCGGACGCACCACGAATGTTTTGTCGGACTTACAAGCCAGGATGCAAGTCCGGACATCACTGATTTTCGGTCTTGGCATGTGTTCGAATATGTAAGTTCGTACACATGTCCAAAAAGGGTTTAGTTTTCGCCAACTTCCTCATTTTGGCTTCTATTTGCGAGGTTATATTCCCCTAAGTCTGTAAAAGTTATTTATCCATATTTTGACGTATTTAAACGCACATCTATTCTACAAGTGTGGATTATGTTTGGGACCTAGTTGCTTTGCTTCTGAGTCATGGTTGACTGGGTCGGGTTAACCCGTAGCATGCTACATAGACAACATTCTGTTATGTGTACGGGTCATTCCTATTTCTGTTCTGGGGGTCGACGGGCCCTTTGGTCTTTGGACCATTTCTGCTGTTGATGGATTTTTTATCTATGGGTCTCTAACCCTTTCTGTATATGTGTGTGCTTAGACTAGAGTAACATTCTGGTTTGTGAACCTTCTGGTTTTGAGTGCTGGTTTGTGAACTATTTTAGTTCCATTCTGTGTATGAGGTTCTCCTTCCTTCTCTCTATTTATGAAGGCACTAGCGTGCTGCGCTTTCGTTTGTATATTGTTAAACTGTTTTGAACGACCTCGTTGATGATGGTTGCTATCTGCTAAGCTATGGTTGCTCATTCTTTCCACAATATAATATTGCAGATTGCTCGACGTGGATTTGGACTATGATCTGTGGTGCTTAGACTTCTTTTCTACATCATATTTTTGTTTCCAGATATTGTATTTTATACTTTGTAGTCTACGGGCCATGACTACATTATGTGTTTACTTTAAGTATTTGGATAATCTGTATACACTTGGTTTTATCAATGCGGGTACTACTTTCCTTTTGTTTTTGAGTGTTTCAATTAAAGTCTTGCGTATCTTAGGTAGTAAGTGCGCGGCGTGTAACGGTCTCAGAACCAGCCCGGTTTTGGGGTCATTACAGGACCTTTAATTGGTACCGATTGGAAGGTATATGCTGAATTGGTAGAAGGGGCAACCGTGGCAGCACACCTGGGCATCCAAGTCTCATCCCTTAACTACTTCATTCTCAGTGCTGGGAGGCCTTCAAGTGTTGAAGGGTTCAAAGCATCCTCCCTTAGGACCTAGAGCTGTCTATTCTTATATACCTTGTCGATCAGGTGGGAGACACAAACTGGGAAGGAGAAGGCATGGTTCTTGTACCTTCGCCCCACCTTAGTTTTGAGAAAATGATCATAGAGTTTGAGATGGGGGCCTTGTGACTCGTCTTGCCCTTGGCATACTGAAGCAAGAAGAACTCTCAGTTGACCACATCCTTCCTCTTCTTAGGACTCATATTTATATGGAAGACTTTGAAGATGAGGCAGTCCACGGTTGATCCAATGCTTGTGGCGGTCACGTTATTCTTTCCTTTTCCACTGAAGTCCCATTTGTGACCTAGGAACTCAGCTTTATACAATTCCCTACCTTTTCCTGGAGGGAGAAGGAGATGTCATTGTCTGCTTCATCATCCTCATCCTCTCCCTCATGGCCTGCTTCCATCTACCTCCGCTAGGCTGCATCCTGGACAGCCAAATTCTCAAAATACTTCTACAGTAATTGATGTCCACCCCCTAAACTCTGATGTCAGGAGGTCCGCTTCAGGCCGCCTCAGGTTAGCGTAGACTCAGTCGCAAACCCTAGAAAGTAGGGTCCCCCTTTCGAAGGACCTCTTCCTAGCCCCTTATGACCAGGAACTCATGGAGCCTATATTGACTGATGACATCAGCTAAGAATGTCCTTTCTTGTTGCTGATGAATTTCTTTTTGTGCTTCCACTAGTAGTGGGAAGCCTTGGATATTAATCGTGGGAGGCCAGAGGCTTGTTCCTCAGCCTCTGTGTCTGCCTTTACCTTCCATGGAGCTGGGGATGTCGATAGAGAGATTCTTCCTTGGTTTTGGTGGTGAGGGAGGAGAGTGGTCATATTCAACTTCTTCCACGAGCCTCTCTTCCCGGACCACATCTCGGGTCCTCCTAGTTGCCTTCCTCAATCTGGTTTTGAAGGACTTAGCTTGGTGCAAACAAAACTAAAGACTAAGTAAATTAACCTAGAAAATAGCAAAATCAAAAGCCTTCGGGATGCAAAAACCCTCATCGCAATAGTATAGATAGCAAAGAGAAACCAGGTATTATTTTGAGGGACATGAAGCAACAAAGTCTAATCCTAAGAAAATAGGAAATTCAGGGGGTGTTTTCGGTTTGGAAAGGTATGTAGCAGTTTCTTAATAAATAATAATAAATAAAGCAAAATAAATAAAGAGTTATTAAAATGTGACGAAGATGAAATGAGTATAATGGCACCCCGAGGTTCAGGTAATTTTTCATCAGACATATTATGCAGTTTCTACAAAATAACAGCGAGATGTGGATCCACAAATTCTTAAAATCTCTTAGGAACTAAATCCTAGCAATAGAAGAATTCATCTACCAGAATATGCAAGATTAAATCAAGATTCAAGAAAAACACGTGTAGATGGAATAAGTACAAGGAGTTATTATGCACCAGAGGAAAACCTAGTCTATCCGATTCAATTTTCCATATGCTAACAAATTAATTTGACCCTTTTATTCATCACCGACCAGAACATAATAGGATTCATAAAGATAATCAAGAAATTCATGAGATTTAATAAGAATTTCAAACACTTTATTAATCTGACACAATCCAAATGAATCTCATGTTCAAAATGAAAAACAAGTTATAATCATATCCAGCTGCAACTTATCCATCCCTCGGAGCAGATCCCGTTTAGCCTAGCATCCTAAAAGTAAAGACTGACGGGAACAAAGAGAATTGATCATAGTCGAGCAGAAGACTCCTAACATTGCTCCACCTGCCAGATCGATGAGATGCCTGATAGCAAAATGGTGAAGGACCACACTTAGGGTCTTCTTTGTGAGTTCATGAATGGTGTATAAGTGAGTGACAATGATCTTGACAAGCTTTACCCTTGACCTCTTTTATTTTATAATTTTCCATTTCAGTCGTTGTTCTGGAGTGCATCCAGATGGGAATAGCCGAACAGGATACCCGAACGTCTCACATAGTATAACGTGGATTAGTAAGACGGTAGAATAATCTGTGAAGGGTCCGCATGCGGCCAACTGGACAACTAGTCGGACATCTATTGGTATTCTCGTGTCGACGACCCTGAGTATTCAACAATATATAGGTGTTCTGGTCATCTCAGTCTGATATCTCGGCCAGATAGCTCTTGTCCTGATCAACTTACCCGGACGTCTTAGCCGATAAAGGTACAAAATTTATGTTCTCTCTCAACCGTGCCTTGTTCGGGTCATCAGGGTCGGATAACTTAGCTGGACAGGGGTTAGCCGAACAAGTATATGAACTTGATTTCTCTCCTCCACAAAATGGCAAATTACCCGTAGATCCTTAGACATGTAAACATCAAAATAACTTGTTTTCAACATTTCCTCCTAGATTTAGGAATGAACTTCAATTATACATAAAATAAAGGGGAAAAGAAAACATGAACAGGGGATTCTAACAATAAAATTATGTAAGTTAGTGGTTTATTAAATCCCGTCACACTTGACTTTTGCTTGTCCTCAAGCGAACAATGATACATTAGTTCCA